>CAAKHF010020736.1:8859-31947 GCA_901007745.1 Hippocampus kuda
TTAACTAGTGCAGGAAATCATAGGCCACTAGTTAACATGTTAGAACAATCCACGTTTCACTAGTTAACATGTTAACACTTTTTAAATCTTACTAGTAAACTAGTAAGACTTTGAACCTCACTAGTTTGGTCTAGTGGGCCACAAGGGCATAAAAAAGCTGACTAGCTGGGAAGTTCCCTCTGCTTGTGTGCTTCCAGGTGTCACTAGTTGGAATTTTGTCAGCACTAGTTGGACAAAAGTGGCACTAGTTGCCAAAAATGAGTGGCTAGTGAGGATTTCTGTGCAACTAGTTCGACAAAGTGTGTCACTAGTGTGGCTGAGTGTCGAACTAGTGCTGAAAGAGATCGAACTAGTGTAACACACTCATGTCTGATATCAGGGATATCAGGGATTTGGAATAAATGCTCAAATGGCTTGCCATACCGTTCTTCCATCTCCCAATTCATGCGTCCTATTAGACCCCCGAGACGCGAACACCATACTCGGAGCATTGTCAGTTGTTGTTGCTGGCCAGCTTTGACCAGTCCAGGTCTAACTTTTCCATAGTTTGGTGCACTCTGCCGAAAATATCCTCCCCCATCGTAGTCCCTTTGAGACTTTGGATGGCTGCCAGCTCCTCGCACATCTCAAAGTTCGCACTCACTCCACGAAAAAAAAATTAGCTGTTGCGCTGTGTCCTGCACGTCCGTGATCTCATCCAGTGCTAATGAAAATAATTCTTTCATCTTCTGCTGCAGCTGGGCATATACATTACCCGCGATTTAATATGTCTGTACTCGTTCAATATTGTACTCGTTGATAGACTCAGGCGAGTTTAGGATTTTTTTTTTTCTGGGGTTGCCCGATAACGGCACAGACCGCAGAAAGATGCAACAAATATCACGTTATAGTATAAGTGTTTACGAAATAGTTACTAATTAATAGTTAATAATGAAAATAGTTGAGGACTAAGGTACATTTTATAGCAAAAGCCCAACTTTATGATCAAATACAAATCCACATGGATGAAAAATAAATCAAAATACTCTCTGGTATTGTTCAGGGGGGCCGGAACCAACGCAGAGGCAGGCCGGATCCGGCCCGCGGGCCGTAGTTTGGGGACCACTGTTTTACAGTTTCATATTTTGTTAAACAAGTTTTTTTTTTTTTAAATTAAACGCATTGATCACTCTCGACAAGACTCTCATGTTAATATTTAATGCAAGTTTGTTTAGAATGCACACAGTCTTCTTTTGTAGTGTATTACATTCACTTACTCAAAATCAGTTGTTTAGATACCCGCTGACCTATAAAATTATTACGATCCTTAGCGAAGTTTAACAAGGCACATTGGGTGGCACGGTGATGAACTACGTAGCATATACTGTAATGGCTTAGAGGCTAACTGTGCCTTGCTCGCTTCAAACCCAGAAATGTATTTTAGTGCATGTGAAATGTTATGTGAATTTTCATTGGCTGAAATCTGATGTTGCCACCTCACGAAACTGCGATTAAAAATGTCAATTGCTGCAAAACCAGTGGCCAAGTGATTAGCTACTCATTGGGACAGATGACAAACCCCACACACACCGTGGTAGAGTTTCAGTTGGGTTCTGCCGCATCGCTCAGGGTGCGGCATCTTGATTAAGAGGTTCCTCTGTGCAAGTATAAAAAGAACTACGTGTGTGTGTATGTGAGAATGTAAGGCGTATTCAGGAGCGCTGAAGAGGAAGGTCCGTCGGCAAGTCCAATCTCATATTAACCACGGACAGCGGTCACTACAGTGGACAGCTTATCATGTTATCCAGTTACGGGGTGCATGAAAGGGTTGAGGAGGAGCAATGTGTTTTTTTTCCAAGCCACACAACAGCGAAAACCCTCGATGGCCTCAGCAGGATCTCACAAAGTGCACAGGAGTTTGCCCAACCAGTCTACATGTGCTTTGTTGACTTGGAGAAGGCTTTTGACAGTGTCTTTCGGGGGTTCCTTTGTGGGGTACTCTGGAGGTATGAGGTACCTAACTGTTGGTTCCTTATACAACTGATATCAGAGTTTGATCCACATTGCTGGTAGTAAGTCAGATTTGGTTTCAGTGAGAGTTGGTCACCAGCCTTGTCTGGTGGCCTCAGTGCTGCGTCTCAGGTTTTTACAAATGATGTTGTTCTGTTGGCTTGATCAAGATTGCAATCTCACAATAGAATGTGAAGTGAGTGGGCTAGGATTAGAATCAGCCGCTCCAAATGTGTCACCATGGTCACCATTCAGAAGGTGTAGGGTCCTGCCTGGATCAGGAAAGAGATCTTGCACGAAATGGAGTAGTTCCAGTATTTTGAAGTCCTATTTATGGGTGAGGGAAGAGAGGATGTAATGAGAGAAAGCATTAGCAGCAACTACGGGGATGCAGCCCCGTGCATCGGTCCGTCATGATGACGAAGAAGGAGATGAGCCGAAAGGCAAAACTCCTGATTTATGGGCCGTTCTTGGTTCTCACTCTGACCTTCGGTCATGACTCAGGAGCTGAGGGTCACGACTGAAAAAAAAAAAAAAGATCATGGATGCAAGCTGCCAAAATGATCAATTCATCATCTGTACCGACTGTCCTGGCTCCATGATTAAACTTACTATGTTCAAAATAACAGTAGTGGGCATTGCCCACTACTTGGCAATCCCTTGTGGCATCCATCCATCCATCGAATTAATTTAAACTAACATTTTTATCGCATGTCCTAACTCGGGGGGCGGCCCGGTGGTCGGCTGGTTAGCGCGTCAGCTTCACAATACAGAGGTGCAGGATTCAATTCCGGCTCCAGCCTTCCTGTGTGGAGTTTGCATGTTCTCCCCGGGCCTGCATGGCTTTTCTCCGGTATTTCGGTTTCCTCCCACATTCCAAAAACATGCGCAGCAGCTTAATGGAACACTCTAAATTGTCCCTATATGTGAGTGTGAGCGCGGATGGTTGTTCGTCTATGTGTGCCCTGCAATTGGCTGGCAACCAGTTCAGGATGTACCCCGCCTACTGCCCGAAGACAGCTGGTATAGGCTCCAGCATGCCCTGCGGCCCTCGTGAGGATAAGCGGATCAGAAAATGGATGGACGGATGGATGTCCCCACGAGATTGTGGCAACGGAAGCCAGTTCGAACTGACTCGAGGCCCATTCACACTCACACCTCTGGTCAATTGAGAGTCTTTAATTAACCTATTATGCATGCTTCAAAACGTGGGAGCAACCAAGACTACCCGCAGAAACCCACGCAGACATGGGGGAGTACATGCAACAACAACATGATGCCTTGTTTTTTTTTTAATCATAAATAATCAACTGCATTCTAACGTTCATAAAATATTTGAATCTGTGAATTTCAGCGAGGCTGCTGAAGATTTGATAGCGTATAATGTGCGCTGCAGAAAGGGGTATCCAGCCGTCAGATTCCCACTCCAGCTAAAATGACTCCAACCATGAAATAGAGGTATCCATGGTTACATCAGGAGCCATGTTAAAAGGTGCCTGACTGTGTCTCTTCTCAAGCAGTCGTCTCTCTCCCCATTCATCATTTGAATACATCGCTCCTGCCATCTCAAGGTTTTTCTAAAGCTAACCCGTTTGCTTTCGCAAATGAGATTTGCAGTGTATGATTTCAATAATTTTCATGATGACAGACCGCTCCTTTAAACATCTCTGAATTATGGATGCAAATATTCCTTCGGCAATTACCTGTATGACTTTGAAGGATTGAAATGAAGAGCTTCAACATTTCAGGGATATTGAGGCTGCAGGTCGAAATATTGTATCGTAGCATCCCAGTGCGACATATTTGCAGTCTTCAGAACAACCTGTTTCCTTGACAACGCAGTTTTATCATTCAAGCCCATTGCTACCTTGTCTCAAAGCAGGAATGAAATGGGGTTTAGATTTATGTCGCAGCGAGCACTCACAACACAACTCAGTCTGGAGTTGTGTTGCACGGCGGATAGATTGAGATGTACAGAAAAAAAAACAACCATATTTTCCGTGCGGCGGCGGGAGAAAAAATAGTGCATTACTCAACGGGTGATTTATTTTTCCATGTCGCCTTTACGAAAATAATGAAAGCGGTACTGTGTTATGGAGACTTATTTAGATTTGATTAATGAATTGAAATATACAGTGAGTTTGTGACCTAAGCATTTGATTTATTTGTGGCAGAGATACTATACATGGGCTAAGTCATCCCGGGGCTGGTTAAAGCAACGTGCTACAGTAGGTTTATCTTAAAACAGCAGCTTCAACATAATAAGTCAGGGAGAGCAAATGTTCCCTGCAATTGACAGGTGGTCGGTTCAAGGTGTGCAAACTCCAGCTCCCCCAGTCATCCTGACCAGAAAACTTTTACGATATGAATGGATGGAAATTTCGTTTTTTATTGTTTACTGGTTTGTAATCAATTGCCTCTGTCATTGCGGAACAACTCCGAGATGACCTAATTTTCTAAGCTGTAGTATGGCTGTATCCTCTTGTGTTTAATTTAATAGTGTTGGTACTAGCATTGCTGTGTTTTGTGGTGGTACAGACATTTTTTTTAACTCCCCTTAACCTCCTGGGACCTGGCGTCCACATGTGTGGACATGACGTTTTTGGTTGTCAAGACTATAATGTTAAATTTTGGACTACAAGGGCCTGGCGTCCACTTACGATGACGTTACATCATGTAAAAAGATAATTCTTTGTTTTTACACTCATCAGGTCCCAATTAGCCTAAATATCAAAGAGAAAATAAAAATAAAATAACAATGCATGCCTTGCAAGAGCTTGGGTCTTAGGAGGTTATAGTTAGTTAAAATATACAGTATATCTATTGTGCGTGCGTGCGTGCGTGTGTGTGTGGAGATATACTATATTCAATTACAATTGGTATACAAGCTGAGTTTAGTGTCTCAGAGTGTCATCAGCAGTTTTTAGCAGATATACAGAGAGACTGGAGGGTGATAGAATGGCATAGAATGGATGTCCAATGAAAAAAATACACCTGTTGTGATTTTTAGCAATATTGACATAAATAACATTTTGGGTGGTTACTATTTTTAACGGTGGTGGACTGGTGAGCATACTGAGTGCAGAGATGCTAGGTTCGATTCCGGCTCCGGCCTTCCTTGTGTGGAGTTTGCATGTTCTTCCCCCGTGCCTGCATGGGTTTTCTCTGGGTACTACTGTTTCCTCCCACAGTCCAAAAACATGCGTGGTAGGTTAATGGAACACTCTATAAGTGTGAGTGTGAGCAGGGATGGTTGTTTGTCTGTGTGTGCCCTGTGATTGGCTGGCGACCAGTTCAGGGTGTCCCCCGCCTACTGCCTGAAGATGGCTGGGATAGGCTTGAGCACGCCCGCGACCCTCGTGAGGAAAAGCGGTTCAGATAATTGGTGGATGGATACTATTTTGAAAGGCTTTCTCATGCAAAAATGTGCCCAAAAGGCAGGACATGTTTTGTAGTGAGTGTCGGATTTTCTCAACCACTTATCCTCACAAGGGTCACGGGTGTGCTGCAGCCTATTCCAGCTGTGTTCGGAGAGTAGGCGGGGGACACCCTGAACTGGTAGCCAGCCAATTGTAGGGCACACATAGAAGAACAACCATCCGAACACTCACACCTAAGTGCGCCATGCATGTTTTTGTCATGCGGGAGGAAACCCGGGTACCCGCATAAAACCCACGCAGGCACAGGGACAACATGCAAACTCCACACAGGTAGGCTGGAGGAAAAGTGCCTGGTTGAGCTTGATTTACAGTCCAGTGTTTAAAAGTGATGACACCCCACTATAAATTATGGAGGTGAGCTGAGAAGAATTAGGGTGCATTAGGTGGGTATCAAACAAGGCCAGGCCTTCTGGAGGGAATGACACTATCTGGTCAAAGTCATGGCAGACTGATATTTGAAGTGACATGTAATTGTTAGAACCAGCTTGAATCGTCTGCACAGATTTATTTAATAGTTTCTTTTCCAACCCATGATACGAATGCAATACTCCCCAAAATCAATCACATTTCAATTTCATGTGACGTATTTGTTTGCAGTTGTACGTCAGACAGATTTGAGAGGACAAGGCGGAGAAAACGACGAAACAAGACAAGTGATGTTAAAATGAACATTTATAATGACTCTGTTGCCGTCGCAAAAATAATCTTTAAAAAACAATTCATTATTAACACTGAAATGCTGACTTCACTGGTAGTCCACGAGTCATCAAACACAACTCACTGAATTTCTTTTACAAACACAGTACTACAGTTACATTAAATAGTCATTACCGTTAAATCTATTGATGAGTACTGTAATGTCGAAATCAACACACGTAACAATGACACTTTTTGAAAATCTTCCCACTCTCCCGCCTCATAGCTGTCTTTGTCTTCAACAGTTAATCATCTCAAAAACATTCCGCTTCTGAGATGTTTCGAAAACAGACTGGCAGCATAACAATGGTGCCCGAGCGCTAATGTCTTTCAAATTAGGGTGATGCATGTCAAGAAGAATGGATCCAATATCCATTCCGGTGAACTAACTAACATTAAGTTATGTTCGGCTTGCTGCCTTTTGGCTCAGTGCAGAATTATTTGGCACTCATTCTGACCAAAAAAAGAAAGAAAAAAAATTGGCACAAAAATCTTTCACACATTTTCCACAATGGCACTATAAGGCATTGTCCTTATGTATGTGAAGATAATCAGACTTTTCATTTTGCCCTTCAGGTTGTTCCTTGTGACAAATGGAAGGAGTGTTCCCAATCAAAATACATCACTTTGCTTGAGTTGATTTTATTTTTAGCGTGTATGCTGTCAGTCCATTTTTTTCTCTGAGATGTAACAGAGGTAAAACTGAAGTTTTAAACCAAAAAAAAAGGAAAAATGTTATTACCATGTCATGAACATGTTATAATGTACCAGCACGCTCCCTTCGGTGTACACTTCCTCAGCAAGTGTTCAACCCTGCACATTAACCAAAGAATCAGAAAAGAAACACAATTGATACTTGTTTAACAGGATACATGGTGAAACATATCCAACATGGACGTGAGTTCTTGGGGGATGAAGAAGTCAACCAAGTTCATGGGAGGTTACGAGGGTCAAAAAAAAAAAAAATACAACACACCCCCAAAAAAACGGCCACGGTTGAGCGACAAGAATCTTCTTTTCTCAGATGAAAGTTGTCAGAAATACTTTTTTGAAGCTATTTAAAGGGCGAGCACCGTATCAGGTGCTCATCAAACGGAAACGCAAACCAGTGATATCGTGTCGGCTGTTTGACACACTGAGGCGCTGGTAGGTTGGGGCAAAGCAGCCTTTAGTCAGTCCGTCGTGTTTAGCCGTCCTATAGCCTTCTCGTTGAAAAGGGCTCCTTTGGAGGCCAACGAATGTCCGGAACACATGTGGAGTGAATATACTTTTTTTTTTTTTGGAATGAGACAGTAATGCATTTTGGCATTCAGATATGGAGCAGGAAATGCGATACAGTCGTGAGGGCTGGAAGCCGAAGAGAACCGACACACCAATATAACTCATGGAACTCGGACTTTGGCGTTCTCCATCGAATTGTTTTCTTCCATTTTTTTTTTTTTTTTTTTATCATGTTGAGGTCGCAGAGAGAATCATCATTTTGCTGGTGCTGGTTATGCCTCTCACACCTGACTGTACGTGTTCCGTTTGTGCCTTCATCTCCCAAGAGAGAGAACCGGCTCGACCAATTTTGTGGTTTTTCTCATTTTTAAAGACACGCTCAACAAAAGGATAGATAGAAAAAGACAAAAAGCATAGCTCCATCGTGGTCTCTCTCGCATGTTAGTTCAAAACAAAGCGTCTCAGTGATTGGCACAAACTTCTGCCGAAGGGAATGTGAAGGACAACGCTTTTGAGAGAAGAAACAACGGGGCTCACTTCTCAATTTTTTTTTTGTCGGAGACTCCAGCCCTTTTCCATCATTCGCCCGACAGGATGAATAAATAACAAACGACATCAGAATAAAACAAAAAAAATGGGGGGAAAAAAACCCAACCAAAAAAATAAAAATAAAAAACGGTTTGCTTCATTTTCACACCTACTATGATCGAAGAATCAGTAAAGTGCAATTATGCATCATCAAACAAACAAGATCATGTTAACAGTGGATTCGATATTGGGGTCAAACGTATCTGGTTCATGACAATGGCCGTGAGAGGCCTACCTGACGATAGCTGAAATCTGACATAGATATTAACTCTACATGTTTGTGACATTCCTGCCCTGATGTTTTTTGTTTGTTTTTTTGTTTTGTTTTTTACATTAAAGACTGGTAAAAATAAAATACAAAGTAATGGTTACATTCATAGATTTTCGAAGTAGGTTTTCAAGCTGTGACAGAACCAATGAAAAAAAAAGTGACAAGTTATATGAGGTTCAACCCGTTTGTTAAATAAATGTCTCTACTTTCTACGTGTGTCTGATATCTTGAAAAAAAAAAGACAAAACAAGGAGCCGGTTACAGTTTCAAGTTTGCTTGTTTTGTTTTTTTCCTGAACCTATAAAACATGTCTGGAGATATCAACTTTAATCTGAGATATGGGTGCTGTGTCAGTGCTGTTTTTTTTTTCTGGGCCAACATGACAAGAATAAACTCCTTTCCAAATCACGACACGAAAAAACACAACTTTTAGAAACATGAGGCGAGTAAACTTAAGTGCTCTACTTTGGACCACATGCAATGTTCTGAATGTTACGTACGAGTCACCTCGTAAATTTTTCCGAACTGGGTTTTTTTTCTTTTTTTTTTTTTCTTCTCCAAAAATTGTCCTTGATACCATGCATTAGAAGACGTGCAAAAAGATAACACCTAACTCCACAACACATTTTTGATTGTTAATAATGGCTATGTTATGAATGCTTATCATATGTAATGCTTAAAGTCCATGCTGGCCAATAAGAGACATTGTGGAAAAAAAAAAACAGCAGTACTTAAGCCACAGGTCAAACAAACACGCAAGGGATGCATGGAGTGTAAAAACAACATGGATCCATTAAAAAAAAAAGTCACAATCTTTTTCCTCTTATTCTATGTACCTATGGGATATAAAAACGATGCACAGACAGTTTCTTTGTCCTTTTGTTTTCTTACATCATGTGTTTGATTATCTTTTTCTCAACTTAAAAAGACAGCGTTTGGTTGGCACTTGATCAGCACTTCTAAACAAGTTATTGATATCTAACAATTGATCGCACACTTACAATTTCAGAAAGCTGCGGGAGGTCTAGTTTGGCACAGGTTGTACTATGAAGTCTATTATTACTTTTACGATCTGATCAATACCGCGTCGCATCCTGTACACCTCATTGGATGCTCCCCGCATCTTAAGGAGCACGTTTCTAATCAACTGACCAGACATCTTTTCAACTAAAATTTTTTTTTGTATAGTCGACTTATCAAATAGCAGCATCTTCATAACTTACAAAAAAAAAAAAAGTAGTACATGTAAACCTATTCATTCAAAAATTTTTAGTAACTTCAAAGGTTCATACAACGGACATAAAACACAAAAACAGGACAACATGCTACTATATTGCTTCCAATATTCTTTACATTTTCTTAACTGTCAAACTAAATAATCCGTGACAGAAATATGGACACCACCGGTTGATGAGTCATCATAATGCACAAACAAATCGCAAAGCTAATCTTAATCAGGCGTAGTTGGCACTCTCATCATCCGCACAAGTATAACATAGTTCACATTGTATCGACAACGCTGGACTGCATTTAGACTACAAACTAGAATAGCTACAATAAAGTACATATAGATCATATGACGTGACATATTGTATTCCACAGAAATGAATTCTCGTCATTTTCAGATCAGAGGATATGCATAAAGGATGTCATTGTTTCAGCTTTGAGGTCACAAACAAGTTCCCCAAAAACGTGCTTTCGACATAACTTGCGCCTTCTGTTTGTTTTGTTACGAGGCTGTGACATGAGCTCCATTTGTTTCGGCTGACATATGAATATTCATGAATGCTCAACCAATATCTGCTCTCATCTGGGGGAAAAAAGGTCAGTTTTTTTCCACTTTTTTTTTCTTTTCTTCCCAAATCTGACTCGTTCTTGTTTCTAGACTGAATTGGACAAGTTGAAATAAAATTGCTGGTTGGGTCTAGGAGTGGGTGTCACAGTTTTGAAGGCGGGTGTATTCTGTGCATTTTTAAGCCTTTGTCAACTCTGCAGCCTGGTAAAACGAAGTTTTATTAACCTTCGACCTAGTGCATATCTCCCACCAGCAGCACACCCAACACCGCTCATGAGAAGACGAGACAGGAAAAGGGAGAGAGGGAGAGAGAGATAGAGAGAGAGAGAGCACAGTGTACTGTACAGGAGGATAAAGCACAGAGAGCTATTCGGTCACAGGTGCAACCTAAGAATGACGACAAACGGCGACATGCAGGGCGGGGGGGGGGGGGGGGGAATAAAATGTTGAGTGAAAGAGGAAAGTTAATGAGGTGCAGAGAGAGAGAGAGAGAGAGAGAGAGAGAGAGAGAGAGAGTAGTATTTGGCACTGTTTTGACCAGAGGTTTGAAAAATAGCTCCCTGCAATGAAGCAGTCCAGTTGCGTTGCCAACCCCCCCTGTTTTGTGCTTGTATTTTACTATAGGCTAAAACACCGGGCAGTACAACATTCTACTCGATAATTATTTCACATGTAGCCAGATTGGTACTGAAGGACTTTGGAGTCGTCCAGGAAAAAGAGAGGCCTCACTGTGGCAATGGACGAAGAAAATATTCACACAGACAATCCAATTGGCTTTCGAGAAATGCTATGAATTACCGTGAAAAAGTGGAGAGACAACAGACTCGGGGGTCCAAGGTTTTTTTTCTTTCTTGCATACGACTCAGCTGTGTGGACAAACCTCTCACGGCGGTGTGACCAGGCAGCTGATCATAGTGATTTCGATCAAAGGGGACGATTGGAAGATGTACGAATGGAGGGTGTGTCCGTGTGCGTGTGTGTATCAGATGTGACATAATTTGAGAGAAGAAACACATACGTGTGCCGATTACAACGCGTCCTCGAATTTTAAGAGCAAATGTGCTTGTGCTGACGGTCTTCATGAAACATTTGGAAGATAAATGCTTTTATGGAGATAGTCCCGCTTGGTCAGTGTTGCCATCTCTTGTCTGTGGAAGATAGATGTGCACGTGAAAATACACACTCACACACTCACACGCATCCCAGAAGTGACAGGCAAGCCTCACATTGTGTTCTTAATGTCTCACAGTGCAGTTTTCATCGACCAAGAGTACTCAAGATGAACACAATGGCTAGCAGCGCAGAGGGAGGCCAAGGTACTTTTAGTGCTTAGAAATGCTCTAAATAGTTGGCCCCCCTGCTTTCGATTCACTAATATCCACGAAATACAGCGATCCCAAAATATTTACGTTTCATTACATAACCGCCCAAAAGTTAGTGGCGAGTCAGGCGTTTTGGGAGCGATAAAAGGCGGCCCGGATGAACTGAAAGAATCGTTTGGATGCAAATTGAGAAGGATGGCTCACACGGAAAACTGTGACCGAGCCTTCTTTTCAAGCGTCGCTCTATTTTCCTTTCATTCGAGGATGCCTCTGAAGAATATTTGGTACCTTTGTCGTAAAGGCAATCGTTTGTTTGTTCACAGATAAACGATCGGGACAGCATTCTGATCAAAATGCCGTTTGGTAGTGCTTTTGGTTCCCTTCGCACTGAATAGGGGACATGCGGCTTCCAACTTGAGCGTGAGTCGGATATTTCCGTTCATTCTTGAGAGATGCGCATATGACAATAAGGCAAACCGCCGTCAGCCATATTTTGGCCGCAGCCATTTTCGAGAAGAGTACACGGGATAGGCCTGAGACCTTAAGACTGGATCGCAAAACTGACGTCAACGCTTCTCATCGCGTTACGGCATGTCTCGCATCTTCTGGGCTACTCACGGCTGGGCCATAAATCAGCCAAGCGGGAGCGGGTCATAATCGGGAACGTACTGTAATATCGCTAATCCGGTAGCACCAATAAAGGGTTAAACAAGAACCTACTTCGGGGTGTTTGTTGCCATGACTGGATAAACTGTATTTAATGTTTGTGCATTTATGGGAGTGTTCGCTATGTGTTTTCGTGTTCAATATATTGATACATTCCTGTGTGTCTCCTCCATCCTCTCACGTGGATTATTGAGCCCCTGAACTATACTCGCAGACTGCACCTGTGAAGTTCAGACTGGGGCTTGACTTGTACATTTCTTTCACTGCAAAACATTTGATCCCTGGTAAATAAAAAATATCACTAGGCATTTTTTTTTGTTGTTACATTCAGATCAACCTGCATTCACAGGTTTAAATATATATCTTTTTAAATTGAATCCGATCATATTCATAAATAATGGAGTAAAAAAAAAAAGTTTGAAATTTCAATTCCAATAAAAGGTTTCAACCAACGCCAACGTAGGCATTAAGTAAATTATTTGCTTCCCGTAAACTGAGGTGGTCTCAGGTGCTTGTTGTTAAATGGCTCCGCCCATAAACAGTGCTTTCTGCAATGTATACAAAGAGAAAAATTTGTGAAACAGCCCCATTAGTTGGCTCGAACTTCACTGGACACATTCAACTCACCGGGAGCTGAGGTCTGCAACTGACATCAAAACCATTGAAACAAGATTAAAAAAAAACAAAAAAAAAAAAAACAACTCAAAGGAAAGTAAATCAGCAATGAGGTTTTAGAGGAAGGTGAAACCATACGCCTCACCCTTGAATCTGCAGCTTGGCAGTGGACCAGTTCAGCTTTCTCTGATCACCATCATCAGAAAGGACTCGACACAAACTTTTAAAAAACATCAGGGACCACATCAGTCCTAAAACATATTAAAAAAAAAAAAAAAATCACACACACTTGTCTTCGGTGTCTCCCCCCTCTCCTCCTCCTGTTTGATCCTCTCATTTGATTCGGAAATATTAAACAAATATTTGGACGTTTCTCTTTCTTCCTCATTGTGACCCTCTAGAATTCCCCTCTAGCTCTGTCCTCATCTTTTCCTTTCCTTCCTTTCTTTCTCTCTTTTCCTCTTAACCCACTTTTTGCGGGTTGGTAGCACGCACGCCCTGCTCATAGGTGATCCGCTGGCTTATCAGATACTGAGCTGCTTGTGTAGCTGCTGGCGACCCTGTTATGGTGACTTTACGGTTCCTAGTACCAGGAATGAACTCCCCCTTTTTGGAGATCTGGATGCGGGCTCCTGTTAGCTCCTGGTACTCCACCAGCGTTTTTCCTCCTTTTCCCAAAATTGCACCAACCAGATTCTCGGGTACGGCAATTTCAACCACGTCCTTGGCTCCGTCAGCGAGCTTCTCTGTTGCTAATAGGGAGGAGGCCATCAGTGGAGATGAAGCGTTTAGGTAACCATTGGAAGCACCTGTAGCAGCTGCGAGAGAACCGAGGGAGAAACCGCCAAGCCCCGTCGCCGGGTGGCCAGCACTGCTGGAGGCGTCGCTAGCATAGGAGGCTAAGAGGTTAGCTGCAGCAGCGGCCGCCGGGTTGGCACTCGCCGCTACTGCGGCAAGGACACCAGAGGCTGCTGCGGGGTTAAGGCCCAAGCCCAAGGTGTTGGTATTGTAGCCATAGCTGGCCAGCGTGTTGAGGGCTGACGTGATGGCCAGGAGGTCGTTGCCAGAGAAGCTAGACATGGCAGCAGGGAAGGCACCCATTCCTGTCAAGCCCGCCTGGCCCAGAAGGCTGGAGGCAGTGGCAGCCGCCGCAGCCGCGTTAGGCAGCACCTCGGCCGTGTTGGCGTAGGGGGATCCGGTGGGGTTGGAGTTAGCAACTGGGCCGGAGACGTTGGAATAACTGATGTTGAGGCAGCTGCTGCTCTGAGGGTCCTCCTGGATTTTTTGAACTATGATTTCCACTGCCTTACGGTTCTGCTCGGGCTCACCACTGATTGTTACCACTCGCTCCTGCAGGTTGATGCCCTCCGGCTTCTGAGAGAGCTGCACCCAAGCACCTGACTGCTCCATCACTGCTTTCACTGTGGCTCCTCCCTTGCCAATAATCAGACCAGCGGTGCTGTTGGGCACAATCAGTTTGGCCTGCAGAAAAATATACATGATATAAAGTAGCAGCAAATGAACAAGAGGACCTTTTAACAGCATAAAACAGAAGGAGGGACAGCTCTGACTGAGTCGGAGCGATGCCAGCACCTGCTTTACTCAGCGATTTGTTAATCCTCGGGGTTTAAGCTACAGCTGTCACATGGCTCTGTCTTGCTATGAAAAACTGGAGGTAAAAATAACCACATACCCTCACTTTTTCCTGACCTTGCCAGCCTGTGGGTCATGGCCCAGAGAATGACTAACAGTGGTAACCAATATACGCGGTGTCCTAGAAGTGAACTGTGCCTACCACATAGAGACCACACACAACACAACTTAAGTTGGCACAGTGATGGACGACGTGATGACTCTCCCGAAGGCCAAACAAAAATATCTCAATTGGCCCCTCGTGGCTGGCTCCAGTATAGTTCATGACCCAGACTCTTATTTTTTTTTTTTTTACACCGTGGGGGGTGCAAAGTCATGTTGAGATCAATTTCAATGATTGGGTCCGAATGGGCCCATCCACCAATTAGTACTTGCAGATTCTGGTTTCATCTATAGGACAGGTGTCAAACTCAAGGCCCGAGGGCCAGATCTGGCCCCCCACATCATTCTATGTGGCCCGCCGATGCAAATGATGTGCATCAAACGCCATATTTCTTGCTAAATACGAACAATGCAAATGATCTTCACTTTCAAAAATGCTGAGCTATTGCAAGAATTTTGTTCCTTCCAATCCCTCTTTTAAAATAAATTTAACATTAGAAAACATTTTTAAACAAATTTAAGATTATAACTGGTCCCCATTTCAAAACTAGTCTTTCATTGATTTGTTGCATGTTTGTAATCTGAGACAACCATACGTTTATTTGACTTCACACTGTGAACATCAGTCAGAATGGCCCTCCAAAGGAAACCCTAACTACGAAAAAATGAATTTGACACCCCTGATCTACAGTATGTCATCAGCAAAAGATGGCGGCAACTTGATATGAGATATTTTCATTTTGGTTTTAACCCTTTCGGGGACAGCGGCCACTACAGTGGACAGCTGATCATGTTATCAATTTAGATGGTGCATGAAAGGGTTAAGAGATCATGCGATACAGATGTCTTCGCCATTATTATTATACACCAAAACTGTCTTTTCCCCACAGGAACGCACCTGCTTGATACGGTCAGGGTTGACCGTGGTCTGTGGCTGCAGTATGCTGACAGGTTCTGGCTTCTGAGCACTCTGGGGCATCTCTCGGACTTTCTCTGCGATGAAGTTGTGGACACCATTGAGGGCTTCAACAGTACCCTGTATCAGGCAGACGCGCTCTGTTGTTCCTGTGATGACAGAAGAAGAAGAGGACAAAGACAAGCGATCGGGTTACTTTAATACGCTTGGAATGGATTGATGGGATTTGGCTAAATCTACATTCATATGAAGACTTCTTGGCAATGAAAACTGTTCCTTGACATTCTACAAAGTGACCCAATTACCGAGCTATTCCTTCCTTCCCCCATTTATACAATCAACAGAGAAACAGCTGAAAGAAAGAAGCGCGCTTGGTTAGTGAGCCACAGGGGGCGGAGGGGGGGAAGGATTCCTCTTCAGTGATGTAACTCTTTCACCACACTAACATTGAATCTCACTTGCCTTGCAGTTCTAAGAGGCTCAACAACCTCTGGGGGTTCTTTTGACACCCACATCGTCACACTCAATTTAAAAAAAAAAAAACACTCCCACTTTTGTGTGGACTTTCCTGTCTTGCTCTCTCAATTTTATTGCCCCTCAAAAAACGTAGTCAGTAGATTGCATTGCACCTCCAATGATGAATAATTCTAAACCTGCCCACATGAAAAATATTTTTGAAAGATCCTTGCGGGTTGGGCAATGCCAATTCCACTCCGGTTCTGGGGTTGGTAGTAATGTACATAATAATAGTCCATGTACAAAAATTGCCTGCGAATTGCCATACATAACAAGCAAATTGGAAAGTAAACATTGAAGGAAAGTGACATGTTAAAAAAAGAAGAGGAAGAAGGAGCATGAAACATGGCCTACTTTCAACCCTCCCTTTGGAACATATGTCTGATGAGGACATGCTTCATGTCAGTGGGCTCTTACTACAGCTGTAATATTTGAATGGAATCAGCTGGGAGAATTGGCATGGAACTCTAAACAGTTTTGGCTTTTGTGTAAACAACTGGTTTCGTAACGACTCAAATCATCAACGTATTTTTCAAATAAAGAAGGATCTGGCTCCGAAGCCCATATCTTAGGCCCTCCACCACCCCAAAAAATGTGTTCTGTGATGGGTGAGGTGGTAGAGTGTTTGTCGAGCGGAATAACTGGCGCAAACCCCAGCTTCTCTGAAGTCTGAAGGTCACTGAGCGTGATTCGAACCCCACATAATTGCCCTTCGTCATCATAATGTGACTGCATATGAGTTACAAATGATGAGCAAAGTCACACCGCTCCCTCAAGCCCATCTTTGGATGCGAAAGTGAGTGTGAATGAGACAACATGGTAAAGTAGCAAGATGTAAGTGTGGCTTTTTTTTCCCTCCCCAACAGTGGAAACATAGCGTAATGAATACAAAATGTGTGCTACATTTCACAGAAGTAAAATTACATCCAGAATACCAAAAGTGTACAAGACCCGTCTGGAGAATGTTCTGTGTTACTGAAGAACAAATATCACCGGCATATGTCAGGCAGCCTTTACACTTGGGAAAAGTGCTAGTTTGCTATCGCCCCTTTTAGAACATCTCTGGGACAGCATCACTTTCCCAGAGATCGACCCACCTTCGGTCTAAAAAGTAAAACCAGATCAAAAGTACCATAAACCTTCACTCTCTCTTATTGTCAGGATGTGAGAATAGCAGTGGCTGTTTTTTTTTTCTTAGCTATACAGTACTTCAATTAATTTACTACCACAATCCTTTTTTCCCGTCAGATTGTTGTCTCACATAATAGTTTAAATGTTCCCCATTTCAAAGTGCTCGGAATGTGACTTCATGTCCTTATATCCTTTTTCTATATTTATCCTGTAGGATGGCAAGTCAGCTGGTACTGATCCCAGTATCGACAAACAACCATTCATGATCACGTTCACACCTAAGGCCAATTACGTGTGAATAAGAGCAATAAAAACAATATAGATATGATATAATTTTTTGGAGGGGGTTGTGTGTCTGCTTAAGCAGCGATTGCGTGTGATGTAGTACCCAGTAAGCACGTTCATGACGTCTCAGATGGACTGGAACAGGACTGACTGACAGATCGACGTGCCAAACACTGTTTATCCGCCACCTTGCACGCATTGGCAAAATTATTAACAACCGTTCGAATATACCTATGCACAGATTTATGTTGCTGGGCTTGAAGAAAAAGCCCAGACCCTTATTTTAACCCTATCATGTACCAATAATTCTAACCTGTAACCTGATAACACGATAGGATGTCCACTGTAATAACCGCGGTCCCTGAAAGGGTTAAACCTTAAATGATTTTGAAAGCAAACACAGTAACTTTGTTGTCAAGTTATTGTCCGGTATGTTAGTGGAAAGCAATATAAGCATGAATGTTTGTGAGTTGGAGTCAAACCAGCAGACTCCAAGTCAGTATCATGACAGTTGCCTCCCAAAGAACTAGTTATCGGCTCACCCACCCTGCTACTTTATAGGCTCATCTACTTTGCCATGGCAGGACCGAGGTTCAGTGTGCAGCTCCCCATAATTTACCGTGTTGGCATAAGTCTGTTGGCTACATAACTGACAGCATCAAGAAAATTGATTGTTCTGGCAAAGACAAGACTGGATTATGATAAAGCACATTGGCAGATATTCTGGGAATTTTGCAATCAGGTTTCAAAAATGCACAGTCCAGTACTCTGACAACATGTATGTTGTATGAACTTATGTAGAGTATGGAAACATAAAGGAGGCAGGTTCTATAAACTGGAGAAAAATTATGACTGGTCAATTGCCACTACAAAAACGTATACAGTGGTACCTCTACTTACGAACATCTCTTCGTACGAAATTTTCAAGTTACGAAATGCCTCAACAGGAAAATATTGCCCCTAGTTACGAAAGAAATTTCAAGATACGAAAGGTAAAAAGTCTGTCCTGCTACTCACAGCTCCGAGTTTCCTGAAGCAACACACTTATGGCTGCTCTGCCATTGGCTATTACCGAGCATCATCCTGGCATCCTATTAGTTAAGAGGGACCTCTACCGTATGTGTTTATGTGTGTAGATAGATCCGTGTCTGCAGCGTCCTCGTCATTCATCCCTCGAACCATGAGGCGTTCCGAGTTTTTTACGTAAATGTGAATCACCCTCAGAGAAAAGTATTCATCAGTCGGGCGATCGCTCACTGTGCTGATGTTTGCTTTGGACTTTTTCAAAGGATTGTTGAAAGCCAAAAAAACAAACATCTTTGGATCAGTTCTTTACAAAACGCCAGGCAAAAACCTTCTGAGAGAACATGAACTAAAGCGGGCAAAAAACGATGAGGACGCAGTTAAAAGTTAATGACCATAATTCTTATTCTTTGTTTTTTTTTACATTATGCACAACTCTCATTTATTGCGCAATAATCCAATTGTAACATGCATTTGTTACATATTTTTAAGCATTTTAATGCTTTACATGGAAAATGCGTCTCTATTTACAATATTTTCTAGTTAAGACATTTCTTCCAGAACCAATTAATTTCATAAGTAGAGGTACCACTCTACAGTGTATTGCAATAGAGTCATTGTAACACATTACATTCTATACCCAGTTCCCCCATCTCATCAATTGGTTACTTCCTAGTACAAAACAACATGGTATCAACTTGAGTATGAATCTCGAGCCTTGAAAATGGTTTGAAGAGGGAAGGCCAAAAATAATCCATTTTCCAGCCATTTTCATCCTTTATTCTCACAAGGGTCACGCGGCGCGCTGGAGCCTATCCCAGCTGGCTTCGGGCCGTAGGCGGGGGACACCCTGCCCATCGCAGGGCACACATAGACGAACAACCATCCCCATTCACACCCGCACCTCGGGCCAATTTAGATTGTTCCGTTAACCTGCCGTGCATGTTTTTAGAATGTGGAAGGAATCCGGACTACCCGGAGAAAACCCACGCAAGCCCGGGGAGAACATGCAAACTGCACATAGGAAGCCCGGATCCGGAATTGAACCCTGCACCTTTGCACTGTGAAGCCAATACGCTAGCTAATCAGTCGACCACTGGGCCGCAATCATGAAAGTTTTATTGAAAATTTGAATGCACTAATTGTGTCACTGGCATGTAAATTGGAGCAGCTGGATGATTTCATTTGGTTTTAAATGCAATATACCGGTAATTTCAATCTGAGTCTCATCTCTGTTTTTACAAAGATTAGTTGCATATGTTTACATTATTTTAGTCTTGGTTGTATTTAATATCATGGTCCGAATAAATCCTCTTTTTATAAAGTAGCCAATTTATGCATTCATCCAAGCACAAGGCATGCAGAGAAGTAAACGAGCAGGCAGCAAATGAAACGCCTAAAGCGTTTTGGACCACAGAGACACACAGTTGGTGTTGTTGCACCTGCTGGTCATTTTTGAAGTGACAAAGTGACAGAAGGAAGGCATGCCAGCACAGGCTTTTAACCTAATATGTGCTTTTATGTCAACTCTTAAATTCTTCATTACAATAAATACAGTATTTCCAAACGGTAACGTGCACAAATCACCGTTTTATGCTTTGTAGCCATGTTCAAAGAAATGCAAAATCCAGGGTGTGCTGTTTAATAAACAGCGGGTGTAATGTCCTATTAATCAGCGTCAGTTATTTTCTTTGGGTTCCATTAGTTGGGAAAAACTATGCCACATACATAAATGAAACACTAATTTTCAAACTACACAGGTTTCACTTCACTGCGCATGAATATTAAAACATTTGTGTGTTATAGACATAATCACCTTTTTGGCTGTTGGCACATAAGCAAAAACAAAAAAAAAACAAAAAAAAAACAAGCAAGCAAAAAACAAAACAAAAAAACAATCATTCAATTGCTAGAGTAACTTGTAGTGATGATACTTGCAAGTTTGTTGCAGAGCAATACTGCAGCTGCCAAGCCGCTGTGATCATCTAAAGGAATGCAAAGATCAGCTTCGAATGTGATCATGGATGAAGATGCCTTCAAGACATGCAACTGCCAATGCACTGCACAATTATTCATTTGCCGTATTTTCCGCATGATAAGGCGCACCTAAAAGCATTCAATTTTCTCAAAAGCCGACAGTGTGCCCTATAATCCGATGTGCCTTATACCAGGGGTCCCCAACCTTTTTTGCCCCACGGACCAGTTTATGTCAGACAATATTTTCAGGGACCGGCATTTAAGGTGTGGCGGAAATAATACAACAAAATAATATGATATGAGCTGCATGAAAACTGTGGCGTTTTCAAAATATAATAATAAACACAAGGAGTTTATAATCTGGCTGCAACACTCTAATCGCGATGGTAATGTTTAATGCATTCAAAATACGATACAATGCAAATTCAAAGTGCATGAAAATGACGACTCACCACAGCCCGAGCTTGATTTTCTGCAACCAGACGGTCCCACCTCGGGGTAATAGGAGACAATGACACCTCAAGTGTGTGTTTTATGTCCAGTCTACGTCGTAATTTTGTTTTAGTCGCCGTTGCTGCAGAAAACCCCCGCCTCACACAGGTAGCATGTCAGAAATAGCAACAGTGCTATTGTGGCGATCTCAGAATATTCAGACATAACTTTAATCCAGTTGTCTCGAATGTCCTTTTGAAGCCGCCGTCATTTGCGATCTCCAGCAGTTTTTTTTTACTAATTTTTTAAAGTCTTTTTTTTAGTGTAATCGGTCACGTGACGCAGAAGCGTGGTTTGACGTGTGTCACGCGTGACAGAGAGAGATGTAACGGAGAATCCGGTAATTTTTCAAAATAAAACATCTTTCGTATTCCGAAATCAATAAAACGGAATTAAGGCAAGTTCTTTCTGTGCGACCCGGTACCAAATGCCCTGCGGACAAGTACCGGTCCGCGGACCGGCGGTTGGGGACCCCTGCCTGATACTGTATATGGTGTTACAGTCAATATATCTTCATAACTTTTGTCTTTCATTTACTGTTTTGTAATGCCATTTGTATTTATGCCACAGAATAAATCCTGTATTTTTATTGACTTCGTGCCGTGCTTCATGCTACATGCTGAGGGAGCTACATATGGATCAATATTCTGATTTCTTGGATGGAGTATTTTAAATGTTCTGCAAAAAAGCGCATTGTTAAAGCTTGTGAAGGCTCTATATAAGTAATGCTGTATTGTATTGTATTGTATTGTATCGTATTGTATTGTATTGTATTGTATTGTATTGTATTGTATTGTATTGTATTCCCTTTAGCTTAGCCCCATCTAGTGGATCCATAACGCAACCACATCCACTACTGTCACTTCAATTCTATGCACCTTAATGCAATGCGCCCTATATATGAAAACCGTTTTAAAATAGGCCATTCATTGAAGGTGCGCCTTATATTCCGGAGCACTTTATAGTGCAGAAAATACGGTAGATTTCACCACCTAGATTACTCAGATTTTGATTCCAGTCTTGCTCTCTGTGATCGATTTAGCTATATCTTCTTACGTTAATACGATAACGTTTTGAGTTGCAGACACATCTTTTGTTGGCAGGGCTGCAGAAATGTACCTTGGAGTAGACTTTTCATTCACTCAGCTTTGTCAAAGACACTAGTGACTTAAAATGTCTTTCATTTAGATTGTGCATGAACAAAATGTAATTCTTTTTCTTAGTTGCTGAAGATCTCACTGACAAGCATGTAATACTGTCTCAAGTGTCGATCAAATGGATGATGTCCACTCAGACTGTCAAAGTCATTCACATAGCACATTAAGGAATGTCAAGTAGTGTGGTAATCAAACAAACAAAAAAAAGTCATTAATTGACAAACCTGCTTTCACCACAAATTAAAGTGAAAGTACAAATTAGTCCTTGGGTGCATTGTTTTTCATAGCATCCTGTAACTGTGCTTCCGGAGAAGCACTTGGCCAAATACAGACCAAAATTGCTGTTTGCCTATGTTCAAATATCAATATAACATACCATTGAAATGGCTTTTTTTTTTTTAACATGCAGCAAACTAAGGAATTAAAGAGATTCACCGTGCCAAAGAAGACATGTTACCAATGAACTGACTTGTTTCTCAAGTCCATCCATCCATCCATCTATTTTCTGATCTGCTTTATCCTCACAAGGGTCGCAGGGGTGCTGGAGCCTATCCCAGCCATCTTCGGGCAGCAGGCGGGGGACACCCTGAACCGGTTGCCAGCCAATCGCAGGGCACACAGGGACGAACGACCATCCGCGCTCACACTCACACCTAGGGACATTTTAGAGTGTTCAATCAGCCTGCCATGCATGTTTTTGGAATGTGGGTGTCATAATTCTGTTTATGATCAACAGGTGGCACTGCAGGACTCTCCCTGCAGCTGCACACCTGTTGGTCGTTATCTAATTATTGCTTTAAAAGGACTCTGCACGACCACTCAGTGTCGGGTCATTGTTGCTTTGTTGCTGTCATGTCTGTTTGTTTGCTGTAGCTGTCATGTTCTTGATCAAGATTTGTTGACTGTTAGTTTTAGCTACAGCCTGGGTTTTGTTTGATACTTTGGATTCTTTTCTTTTCAGGACTTTGTTTGTTTAGGATTTCGTTTTCTCTGTTTTAATACAATCTGTCAAGTTCACCCTGCTCCTCCCTCTTGCCTACTTTTTGGGGTCCACCACCACCTTGGAAACGTGACAGTGGGAGGAAACCGGAGTACCCGGAGAAAACCCACGTAGGCCCGGGGAGAACATGCAAACTCCACACAGGGAGGCGGGAGCTGGAATTGAACCCGGTACCTCTGCACTGTGAGGTCGATGTGCTAGCCACTAGAACACTGGGACACTCACATCAAGAA
>CAAKHF010020743.1:38810-63810 GCA_901007745.1 Hippocampus kuda
TCCTAATGTTTGACATGAGCAGAATTAAATGTGCACTTATTGCTCCTGCTTAACGTTTATCTTAAATGAGGTTGTGTGTGTGTGTGTGTGTGTGTGTGTGTGTGTGTGTGTGTGTGTGTGTGTGTGTGTGTGTGGGGGGGGGGGGGGGGGGGGGGGGAGGGGGGGGGGGGGGGGAGAACGGGACTCACGTTGGGGAATGTCATGTTGATGAGGTTGAAACGACTTTGCAAGCGGTCAGAAATATGAGTCCGTCCTCCTCCAGGGGGCCCCATGGAGGCCAGCAGGGACATTTTCTAAAAGTTGCATGCAGCAATTACAGGATATCAACTTTTAATATCGAATCTCCCCATCCATCGTCCCTCACCTTGACATAAGTCGTCGTCTGTTTCTGACGGTCAAACCAGAAGCCGTAGTCGATCCAGAGGCGCATCAGCTCCAGTGGCGGTTGGGAGCCAAAGAGGTCGTGCGCTGGCATGTTGAGGTCGTCCAGGTAGCACAGCAGGTCCTTGCCCCCCACGGGCACATACACACCTTTGGTCCTCTTCTCGAGGCGGCTCTCGATAATGGCCTGGATGTTATTGGAGGTGGTCTGGACATCCACAAAAAGACAGAGACAGTCCAATGTTTGACATTTCAACATTGCTCGTATTGGATGGCACCACAAATCACGTGTCCACCAACCTGTGAAGACATGTTGATGGTGAGCGTGGACCACTTGCCGCTGTCCAGGGTATGCAGGACCCCGTGGACCACCGAGGTCTTCCCGGTGCCGACCGGCCCCGTGAGCAGCACCGGGTACTGAGCATTCACCATCGCCGTGACCAAAAAGTTGTAGCGAACCGTGTCCACCGTCGGAACCATAATCTTGTAGAACGGAGAGCTGCGGGAGAGGGGAAGCTTTTATAAGCGGTTTGCTCTCAACCAAATGGTATCTCGATACTCACTTGGGGTTGTAACGCCAGCCCTTTGGCAGTTTATTTTCAAACGGAGCCCAGGCTTTGCTTTTCATGTCGACATAGTACTCGTAGACTGTGTCCTAAAGGATGGAAAATGGAAATCAGGACGTTAACAAGAAAACATTCCTCGAGGTTGAGTGACGGTGCGTTCTTCTCATGCTCTAACTGGGACCTTGATGGGAAAGGTGCCGTCCAACTCCCGCAGAAAGTTATCCATCCTCTTGCGTCCCTCCTCATTGACAGAGGCACAAATGGACCAGATGAGGCTGAAGGTAAACCAGAGCTCCACGATCCGACCCAGGCTGTCCGCATCAGACATGTTCAACTGGGGGCGGGGGTGGAAAGGGGTCAGAATGGTTACCTTATTGGTGACGGGAGAGGGGGCGATTACCGTATTGGCCCGAATATAAGACGGCCCTGATTATAAGACGACCTCCTCTTTTTCAAGACTCAAGTTTGAAAAAAGACTTTTTGAACACCAAAAAAAAATTTATACAGAAGATAATTACAGTACATCTGAAACCAATGATTATAACAATACAGTATATTTGAGAGAAAAAGCATGTTCTTTTGCCTCATTCAAATCATCATCTAAAGTGCAATCACATTCGTAAATGAATGGCTTCTAGTTTTTGAAATGTAAATTACATCATAACTTCTCCTCAGCTGCCGGTTAACCTGGCCTAACCTTCTTCGTGCTACCGCTATTTTTATTTGTATTCTTCGTGGCAGGGGTTCACTTTGGCCTGGGGAGTCAAGTTCAGCATTTGCTTCAATGATATCTGGCGCCATCTGGCGTCGTGAATGGGTATAATGTCTAGACCCCGAATATAAGACGACCTCCACTTTTTCAGTCTTATTTCAATGCAAAAAACACCGTCTTATATTCGGGCCAATACGGTACTAGAGGAGTACAAGGGGAACCTTGCTTGCGGTCAAGGCGTCATAGAGGCGGCAGAGCGAGACAATGCCATTGAGTTCAGTGACGGGGATCAACTCCTTGCAGTTTTTCTTTTTGAAGGTCAGAGTTTTCTCAATGAAACTGTCGAACAAAGACTGCAGATGTGCGACCTCATCCTGCGAAAAAAAAAAAAAAAACGTGGAGAAATCAAATCTGCTTCCGCCACATGCTTAGACTGAAGACCCCCGCCGCATACCTTCTGACGTTTCTCGAGCCAGGATTTGACAAAGGGCTTCCATCCCAAGTCGACGTAATCATTGTAGACCATCCCGCAGCGGGAGACTGTGGCGGGCGACGCCTGCGCCAGGTTCTCCACTTCAAACAGCAGCGACACCTGCTCGGGCATGGAAATTCTCTCCCCGTTGATGAGCGTGAGCACCTTGTTGTCGTCCATGACAGAGTTCATACTCTCGATCCACAGCGTGTCCACCGGCCCGTCAAATACAATCCACTTCTCATCTGGTTTGTCGTCTACAAAGGAGTTAACCGCAAAGTTTGGCTCGTCATACATCCGCGTGTCCGAATGCAAGAGGACGTCGGGTTATTTGAAGCTCTCTACCTGCACAGGCCGTTCTCATGACAGAGGAGAGAACTCCGTCAGACCACTCATTGGTGGCGAGGTCATTTTCGCCATACAGCTCCCCGAGGCTCATCGATTTGGGGTTGAGAGGATAATCCTTTTGTGCCACGAGAGGAGCCGTGAATGGTCACAACAGTTTGAAGACACGACGCCCGTCAAGAGATGAGTAAAAAGAAAATACCTGCACGAGCTCGTAGCCCGGCACTTCCTTGTTGTGCATGGCAATGAGGGCATTTTTCAGCGTCTTCCACGTGACGGTCTTACCGCAGCCCGTCTTGCCCACCAGCATGGACGAGTGTCGGGAGTTTTTGGTCTCATAGAGTTGGATGACTTTGGTCAGTGTGAAAGGGGTGACCTGCAGGCCTTTCTGACGAAGTTCCACCTGGATGGCTTCTTTGAGCTGCGAGACAAATGACAGCATGAAACAAAGCAAATTTGTATTTCCGACAACACCGCATTAGGAGTGAAGCTCAGCCTACCTTGCCATAGTCTATAACGGGCGTTTCTACATCAGGGAACAAGTCCTGGATGATACCGGTGAACAGCGGCAGGTCAGCGGATGTCAGTTTAGCGATATTCATATCTTTCATGGCCATGAGCAGGACCTGAAGACGGAAATGGTCCGGGTGAGGAGTGGACGGAAATTGCATGGAAACCTCCTCGTTCTGTCCAAAAGACTCACTTCTTCACCGGGGACGTTGGGGCAGACACGTCGCTTCTTGCCTGCGTAGCGGAGCAAGGAGGTGAGAGCACGGAGGCCAAAGTCGTAGTGATCCTGTTTGGACAGCTGCTGCATGGCCAGGGAGTAAAGGGTGAACACCTTCTTCGCCAGTAGCTGCCAACAAGGAGTCAGAAGCGGTGCGGATGTTTTAGTTTAGAACAGGAGTGCCCAGGTTTGGTCCTCGAGAGCCCCTGTCCAGTCAATTTTAGATTTCTCCCTTCGGCCAACAGACCAATGACGAGGATCGTTGTCAAGCTTCTACAAAGCTGATCATTTGAATCAGGCGCGTTGAAGGAGGGAGACATCGAAAATAAAACGGACTGGATAGAAACTCTCGAGGACTGGGCTTGATTTAGAGATGAGTCATTTCCATTCGTACAACACCTTGCAGTCGTTAAAGCCCTCTCCAAACAGGATGATCTCGGCAATTAGAGTAGAGTCTGGCACCACCATTGAGATCGGTCGGAACATGGACTTAAGGTTATCTGGAAGCTCGGAACGACCGGCGTAACCTAAGAAAAAAAAAGAAAGAGTGGAAATATCGAAAGAGTTCATTTTCAGGAAAATGAATGGTCCTCAATGTTTGACCTACCAGGATTCATTGTGATAAAGACGCCGCATGATGCCACCAGGGCGATGTTGTGTTCTTCAAACTGGAACCTGGTTTGCAGTGCCGAGAGGGCGGACAGAATGGAAAGGATCTGCTGGGCCACCACGGACAACACCTCGATGTTGATTCGGTTGAACTCGTCGAAGCAGCCCCACGCTCCCGTCTGGCTCGGCGGCGGGCAGGCAATTGGTCATTTGGCAAAGTGACGCCAAGCTGAGCAACGACGCGATAGCTCGCTCTCCTGCCGACTTCCTACCTGCGCCAGGCCGGAGAACATGCGGCCCATGGACTTGTAGTCGAGTCCTTCCGAGCAGTTGATGACGATCACGTACATCCCTAAACTCTTGCCCAAGTCTTTTGTGGTCTCCGTTTTCCCAGTGCCAGCGGGCCCTTTGGGAGAGCCGCCTCGATGCAGATGGAGCGCCGTCGTCAGGGTCATGTAACACCTGGGGCATGTTGTGGTTTGTTCTGTGAAATATAATTCGCCATCCTCTCTTTTTGAGGATCCACTTCAATCATTGAGCTTGCTACCTGTCCGTAAGTGGCGTGATGACAAGGCGTCCAGAGTTCCCCAAGTACTCGTATCCATACGTGAAATGCGTGTTGGTCTGTCGGATGATGCAGTTGTTCAAATCCTGTGGCCAGATACAAACAAATAACCTTCAAGGTTAGCATCTTGTCGATGACCGGGAGGGACGCGGTGTTCCTCGGACAGGCATCATGAGCGCCCTACTTTTATTTAAAGAGCAGAGAATGTACGGCACCTTCTCCCAGTAGAGTCTCAGCTGGCACAGCCACTCGAACGCGTTCACATCGTTGCAGCCCGCCTTGGCCAGTTTAACGATGACGTCCCGTGCGTGGACCTCCACTGTGACCAGGGCGACAATCTTCAGACGCAGCACCTTGGACAGGTTGCTACGGATCATATCAGAATATCGCCTAAGCAGGGACACCTGGGGGTGAGGGGGAGGGAGAGGGGAAAGCTTGTAAGTTCATCGAGTCTAGCTGCATTTGGAAACTAGCATCTCATGTCGCGGCCGTTTGGGGTCGATAGGAAAGAATGAAAGCAGCAAAAGTTGCGCGAGGCAGCACAAAAACCGCACCTGTTTCTTCAGCATGGTTTTCAGGGGGCCCTTGTCTTCTGTCTCCTTGCAGGTCGCGAGCGCCTGGGTGACATCGGTTGTCCACTGGATCTGGCTGGCTGTAATGAGCATCTAAAGATACAAAGTACAAGAGAATTGATCTCGTCGAAAGTGATCGTTGTCATTAAATTGTCATCGTGTTACCTGTCCCGGCCAGTCTTTGGACCACTTGTCCCGCTGGCTTTTCATCTTCTTCAGCGCAACCATGCAGTCGTACAGGGAATTCTTCAAAGATGCGCGCATGATCTTCTCGATATCGCACAGCCAAATCTAGACGGAATACGAGCCGTTCATCTCTCATTTTTGAACTTGCCGCCGCGGGCTGTCCTGCTCACAACTATCGCACCTCCACAGGCTTGTCCAGTGGCACCGCCTTAATAAATTCCACCAGCTCTCCGTCCGAGGAGAACATGGCAGTGGCGTCTAACCTTCTGGCCACCTGCGAGAGACACAAAGACGCAATGGCGGCGCTCGGCTGGTACGACGTATGCGATCATCTCGTCTTATCGGCGCAGGTGACTTGCCTTTTCTGTGCGCAGGCTCTTGATGTTGTCAAAACACTTCTTGAGATGCGGCTGCATGGCCTCGGGGTTCTGAGACTGACCCAGGATCTCCAGAACGTCGTCGTTGGACAGGAAGTAGAACCGTGGGAAAATCTGCCTCTTGGTCTCCAGGTACATGTCCAGCGCCTTCTGGATCTCCTCCAACTTGACATTCATGTTGGATAACGTCTCCTGCAAGCCTGGCCAATCACAGGCCAGGTAAAAGGAGCTATTCTGCACTTGGACTCGAGTCAAGACATCCGATGAAACCATTTTGAAATACCGGGATGGTGCGTTCCCTGCAGGGCGTTGTTGTTCTCATGGAGCCGGGTCATGATGATCTTCCAACTGGCGCTAATTTCTTGAAATTCTTTGCACTCTTGCGGGAGCTGCTCCCTGATGTCCTTCCCTTGGAAAATATTCTGTCGGAGTGGAAGTACGTGACATGAAAACGCTTCACAAGAGTCAAACGGCAGAGGAGGGAGTCGGCCTCGTTTCGGAACCTCAAGATAGAGCCACTGGCGTTGCACCGTGAGCACCATTTCGATGATTTCCATAACTTGGGACAGCTGACGCTCCCAAGTGTCCACCTCCTTGTCGAAAGCTTTGACAAATCGGGAGGCCTTCATGGTGGACAATGTCACCTGGTTGTCTTCCAAGGCCTGGAAAACGTCCTCTGTACCCCTGCAAAGATATGTTTTGTCAGCCCTCCCGGCTTCCAAATTTCACTTCTCGGCCTCACCTGAGACGAAAGTGGCCTTTGTCTTTGTAAGGTGTAATATCGAGGATCATTTCATCCCACGTCTTGACGATCTCTTCCAGACCCTTTGAGAGAAATACATCAAAAGTTTTGATTTGCCAGCCAGAGGCAAATCTTCCCCACCCCGATTCGGGTCATTAAGAGGCAGGCACCTGTTCTATGGAGAGTTCCTTGCTGGCGGCCCCAGAGATCTCGCCGATCTTGTCTGCAAACTTGTCGAAACCCAGCGAGATAATCTTCTCGAGGTTGAAATCATCACTGGTGTGGTCAAAGGAGCTCTGCACATGATCACAGATCTGCTTCCAGTGTCTGGAGGAGGCGCGGCAGTGGGCGGGGCATTATTTGGAGACTTGGACTCGAGTGGACTTATTACACGCAGACTTGGACTCAAGTTGCACTTGCGTGATTGACACTTTACCTCTCTCTCATCGCTGGGTTCCTCATGTCAGCAATAAGGGGGATGATTCTCCTGAATTGGTCGACCCTTTTTTTGGACACGTCCACAATGTCCCAGTTCTTATCCTGCAAAGCAAAAAAATGAACCACAAAGTCAAAGTCGAGTCGCGATCAGGTCTCTTGCCATTCCATGAAGTCGGACCTTGAGCTGTCTCTGGAGTTTGTGGAGGATTTTATAGATCTCCTGTGCTTTGCTCTCCATGTTCTCAGTGCGAAGCGTCACAAACTGATCCCCCTTCCATTCGTCCCAGTTGGAATCCCACTCCTGCGTGATCTCCCACACCTGCTGCAAGAAGTCCATATCCTGCGCCACAGAGTCCAAATCAGCAACTCGTTTCTCCTGGAATGATCTCTATTGATATGTCAGACCTTCTCCAGAGCTTGGATGGTTTTGGAAGGTTCCTGCTCGATCTTGAAGAAGCTCAAGCCTTTCAGAATAAGGCTCTCCTCCTCTTTTAGCGCCTCAAGGTGTTTGTGGTGCTGTGCTGTTGTCCTCAGGGCCGCGACGGTGCCGATGGCAGGATCAAATGGACCTAGGCGTGCAAAGAAGCACACGCTGTTGCTTTCACATATGAGGAAGGGTCGGGGTCCAAATCTCAGGCACACAGAATAAAAGTGTGCGGGACCTGTGGTGTTGAACTCCTGCACAGCGGTATGGATCTTCTCGGTTAGTTCATCGGAAGAGTTGAGCAAGTCGCTCTTGAAATTTTGCTTTTGCCCTTGCAGCATGACGTCGCTGTCCACGAGGACCTGCTGGAACCAGTCCCACTTGGTGTTCAGTGTGCCACGCAGGTCCTGAAGCTGAAACGGCAAAATAAAGAAATAAACGAATAAGTCGATGTGGGGGCTTTGGATGATGCACCTCCTAAAGTGAGCGTCAGGTCGTTTCAAATACTGTAACCCATTCAGTTTCTTGACAGCCAGTTGCTGCAGCACATACGGCATCACGCTTACTGTCTGATCCAGAGGGAAACCATATTTGTCCAGAACAGCAAACTGTTCATAGATCAGAAGAATGTCAGCCTCAGTCTTGGCCAAATTGCTCTGGAAGGACTCCAGGAGTCCCAGGCTCTCACTGAGCTCCGTCAGAGTCGTGTTGGGTTCGCTCAACCTCAAAACAGAGAAACAAAACAAAAGTCCAAAATTCCGTTTCAAAAAAAAAAAAAAAAAAGAAGATCGTTCCGTTCTTCTGCTGTCACCCTTTGATGACACACCTCTTGGCATTACGATTCATGGAAGCGTGCATCTCTTTGAGGGAGCTGCCAGCGATGCGCACGAGGAGCTGCATGAACTTGGTCTGCCACTGGCTGCAGTGCTGCACCAACGACGTCTTGAGCGGCGAGCAGTCCAGCACAATGAAATGAAAGTTCGTGACCGTCTCTTCCTGCTGGATACTCGTTTCTATTTCCGTGTACCTTGAAGTTTATTGCGGCCTTTTAAGTTCATTGCGGCAAAAATGACAAAATTCGGCAAGCGCGATTGGGAATATGCTGGCGGTACCTGTGTATGTCCGCATCAAAAGAAGCAACCGGTTGATTCAGCTTTTGGTAACGTTGGATGTAGGAGTCCTTGTTGGTCTCCCAAATGTCCCTGTATTTGTCCCAGGTTGTCAAATATTCCCTTAGATGGCCGGCAGTGCATGCCATCCCGGCGCCAACTGCCGCCTGTATGCCTTTAATTTCCTCATCACGCTCTAAACAAGCAAGAAAAAGCAAAGTTAGAAAGGCACTTCAGCAGGTGACTAGCGGACAAATGAGTTGCCCCAAACCGATGTTGACGTGGATGGGATTCTCGTGGGATTGTTCGCCGGAGAGCAGCTCGGGGAGTCGCTTGAATTTGGAGATGGTGCTGATGATCTGAGGTAGGATGTCCAAGATCTGACCCAGCTCTCGGAGCGTCGGGGAGAACTCAACCTGTCAGTCAGATACATAAACACAATGAAACACGAAATGCAAGCAAACATGAGCACTCGTAGCCTTGACTGCTAAAATGAAGTTTCGGGAAAGGACGAAAGGTAGCAAACAATGAATGACAACCCTATCGGGGGAAAGGGGCCACTACAGTGGACATCTTATCATGTTATCGGGTTACAGGGTGTGCGAAAGGGTTAAAGTGTGTGCACATTTGTGACATTTGAATAAAGGCCAGTGTGGATCGAACCAGACAAATGTTGCCCGTACCCTGAGTTCGGCTTTGGGGTCTGGCTGGCGTAGTGACACCAGCACTCGAAACAAAGGGGTGGGTGAGGACTTGCGATCTCCGTTGATGGCCTGCGCTAACTTCTGCATGGAGCGCTTGACGTTGGTGCGTAGGGCCTGCTCCAGCATGTGGTCCACTTTCTCCGTGTACGTGACCCAGTGCTCTTGCACCTACGGCAAGCAGAGTCACACCTCCCTTCATTGCAACCTTAACGTCCTTATGGGGTATCACATTGAGTCGAAAATACATGACGCGGACCCAGTCTTGAGAAACACTACTTGATCAAATCCAGGGATGAGCAAAGGAATGCGAGTGATCAGACCGAGGTTATTCAAATTCACAAAGACTAATGAAAAAAAACTCAAAGTAAAATACAGAAAACATTTTCATTATACAAATAAAATAAAAATGACAATTCATTTCAAAAAAAACCTTACGTTTATAAAAATGTTTGCATTTTATTTGCTATTGCTGAACGTCCGTACAGAAGAAGGAAGGTCAAGGGAGGTCGTTTGAGAATTGTAGTTTACTGTATTGTTCTATACTTTGGGATCTTTGACAAATACTGTAGTCCATACATTAAAAAATAATAATTTATTAAAAAACAAATACTAAAACTAATACAAACTAAACTGAACGCATTTTTGAAAAAATGAATCCAAACTAACAAACCTGCTCTAAAAACTGATTAAAACGACCTGAATTATTGAAAAAAGTCATCCCAAAATAAAAACCAACTACAACGAAATATTCCAAACTATGAGAACACCGGTACAGACCTCAGGCCCATCTTTTGAGAAGGTGTTGTGGATGTTGGTCATGATGTCGACGGTGCGCTGAAGAGCAGAGCGCAATTGTTCGTGCTGTCGCTGCCGGTGAGTTCTCTGGTCGGTCTCAAACTCCCAATTCCTGACCGGGATGACAAACAATGCGCACAGCGGAAATTAAACAGACGTTGATTTTCTTCAAGGATTTGGTCGAGCTGTGCGCGCACACGTAAAGCGCCGTCACCTGTACAGAGTCTTCCCGTCCAGCCGAACCAGCAGTGTTTCGCTGATCTGGCGACAGAGGTTATTGATGGTCAGATTGGACGCTTTGTAGCCGTCAACTATCACCTGCACCTGCGGCGGAAAGATGCAGGGGAGCGCGGTCAACTCAGCTGAACATTAACTCATTCACTCCCAAAGACGTTTTTAAACGTCTTTTCAGACTTGGTCTAGAATTGGCTGGTACTGAATGCGTTAAAGTGAGAAGCGTTAACGAACGGTGACCTTGGAAACGTGTATGAGGCAGTCCTTGACAAAGGTGTTGGAAGAAATTTTAAACATCCAGAAGAGTTTGGTGAAGCCTGGCTGAATCTTTTTGTCAAGGACGTGGATTTTCTTGGAAAACAGACCCAGCTCGATGGGAGTGAGCATTCCGATGATCCTGTCGCACACAAGTTTGACGCGCGGTAAGGAAATGCAAAATGCACGTGACGCCGGAGCGGTTCCTTGGGGACAAGAACATGCTGAGATGCAGTGGGTGTCTGCTGACCGGTTGTAGTCCCGGGCCAAGTGTAGCGCTTTTTCCCTGAGGCATCGGAGGCCCTCGCGTTCCTGGTAAATCTCGTTCACAAACTCTGGGATGTCAAAATTTTGCCGGCTCCATAACTCGATCTCAGCAAAGAGGTTCAACAGGTTGCTGTGAGGGAAGCAGCCACGTTGGGAGAAAGGGAAAAACAAAAAACAAAAAAAACAGCGAATGAGAAATGGCACTCATGATGGCGGTGCTGATTTTTTTTTTTCAGTGCCCCACTTGTCAAAGTTGACCTCGATCCTGTTGTCCTTGCCGTGCAACAAAAGGGGCCGCTCCAGCTTCTTGACGTACTGTAGCTCCAGACTCTGGTGCCACTCGGCAAACTTCTGCGTCACCAAGTCATTCAGATTGCGAATGGATTGCTCGTAGGTGACCAGCACCTGCCTGCAGCTGTGTGACTCGGCCTCGATGGGGATCTTCTTGAGCACCTGTTTGGGGAAAAAATGGGAAAGTGGGAGTCATACGCGGAGATCGATCATGTCATGAGTGGCACAAATTTGTTGGGGCTCACCCCCATGAGGCTTTCCAAGTGGAACTTGAGGGCCCTCGCTCGGTGGGCTTGGCCTGCCAATGGTGGCATGTAGTCAGGGATTAACACCCTCTTCCGATCAATTTGCTTCATGGTCATATGCATCTCCTTTTTGAAGATGCCGTAGATTCCATCCACCATCTCGTCGATTTTGCTCTTGATCGACTGCGACAGGGCAGAGGACGCGGGAGACGGTATTTTATTTCGTTAGATTGCGAGTCGTTCAACGCCGACCGAGGAGACGTGCGCATCGCTCCGAGAAACTCACCTTTCGGGCAGAAATGGTTTTGAAAATGTCCATCAGCCGAAGACCTTCCTCCACGGAGTTGACGGTCTTGAACACGGAGGTGATCTGGCTTTGTAACATGATGTCCAGATCTTTTAAAAATGCGCGGAACCTGAACACAAGTCCATACCAACGACTTTGGAGTATTTCGTAACTTCATTACGGTGTCGAGTCATGACGTTCCTACCTGTTGAACTCAATGTGCCATGCAGTGTTCTCCACCTCTAGGATGCCTTTGTCTACGGAGCGCAGGACCTGAAGGCCGTGCTGGAACTTGGTCTCGATCTTCATGAGTGACAGCGTGAGTTCCGGGCCCTGGTAGCCACTGAACCACGGCAATGGTCTCTGGTCGCCGTCTTCCCAGCGGGCAAACTGCTGCTGGCTGTCGCACACCTAGACACGGCGCAGAACGGACAGTTTGGACGGATTCGGAGACGTGATATCAACGCCAAATTACCTCAAGCAAATCTTTCATTCTTTGAATGCAGGCATCAACGGGGACAAAAATATTGGTTTGGTCTAGTAGCCAGCCTTTTTTAGAACTCCTGATGTGCAAAAAAAAAAAAAAAAAAGCGGGTGGAGATGTTATTTCAAAAACAGCACGAGAATACCAGCTGGGTGTGAATTGGATCGGTTTTTTTTTTTCGTCTTACTCGTGGTGCACCTCAGAGATACGCAAGTACATGTTTTTCCAGGTCAGGCAGCACTGGATGCAGTCATTGAGGTCCTTCTTGCTGGAGATCACGTAGCCCTCAAAGATCCTGTCTAGGGAGATGGTCTTGATGCACAGGTGGATGATCTCATAACTCATCTGCAGCCACAAGCACAGCATAAGGTTTCATTTGGAGAGCTAGTTGAAGAAAAAAAAGACATTATTCTCGAGAAAAAGGTGATGAGAAGCCAATTCTACTTTAGATCTGGCTTAGACTTGCCGGTATTTTGATGACTCCTATCGATTAAAAAAAAATGTTCACAGGCTCTGGAGCATTTTCCATATGTGCTCCAGTAGTCTAGGATGCCCTATGCACAGAAATTAGCGTGCCTATGCAGAAAGGCTAAAATCTCGCCTGAAGACTTATTTTTACCCTCTGGCACATTTAGTTAAACCACACCTAGAATGAAAACCACCTCTTTTCCAGCCTCATACCCTGACATCTCTATTTTGGCCTGTTTTCCTGCCACTTCTCCAGACTCCCCCCCCGTCTGCATTCGACAAACTTGTGGTATTGATTTAAATTCGATTCATGGTTCAGCTCGACACAAACAAGCTTGACTTGACTCCTTTTAAAACGAGGGCGACACACCTTCAGGAAGAGGCCCGTGATGCGCTCCTTGGTGTTGTAGTGGGTGGAGTTGATCCAGATGATGCGAATGACATATAATATGTGCTGTAGTTTGGGAGCGAGTTCGCTGATGGCGGTGGTGCGCAATTCTTCACAGGGGCCTGCCAGTAAGGACAGGAAGTTCAGGTTGGACTGCGCTTCCACGGACGATTCCTGGGCACCAAATGATATCATGAGCTGATGTTTGGCGGCTGCAAAAAGGACTCGGTGAAAAATAGAAGACTCCACCTGTAGTTCCATGGCTAATTTAAAGAAGCGCTTGACGTAAAGCGAGTTGGCCAGCTCCAACATTTTCTGAATGTGCCTGACGCCCGGCTTCTGCAGCTGCTTACTGATGTCTCTGAGCTTTTTAGAGTGACTGTCCCAGTACGCTATCTCCTGGAGCAGGCCACTGCTGTCGCTCCTGGACGTGTCTTGGATATTCAGCAGCTCCTTGATCTGGTCCGACCAGTGGATTAAGACAGCTAAGAATGCGAAGGAGGGGAAAAAAAAAAATCCACATCAAGTTGGGCTTCAGTGAACTGTTTGAGTTGTGTCATGCAAATCCTTACATTCCATCCTCTGCACTAGACGGGTGTCCTTGCTGCCTTCCTCAGCGCTGTCATTCAGGCCTTCCATTGGTATGTACAGCACTGTCTGACCTTCTTTCTTACTCACACTGTCTGTTCAAAATGGGACAAACAAAGCATGACATGCTGCACTCTTAATTTTCTTCCAGGTAGGGCTAAACCAGGGGTCGGCAACCCAAAATGTTGAAAGAGCCATATAGGACAAAAAAAAAAAACAAACAAAAAATAACAAATATGTCTGGAGCCGCAAAAAAAATAAAAGTCTTCTATGAAACTTACAATGAAGGAAACACATGCTGTATGTATGTAGGAGACTGGACTGTCTCTTGTTTTGTTTTGGTGCATTATTTTCGCTTTTCTTAGTGTCAGTGAAGTGATCATTAATTTCCATTTTTCTGAGGCTGTCTTTGAACGCCTCTCAAGTCGAACGAGAAGAGAGAAGACACAGAGTCAGACGCAAACGTGTCTGTATTTGTCGAGACTGTTAAAAGCATAAATAAAGTGTACGTTTTAAAAAACCAACACCACAGCTCTCCTTTTTCGGAGCTGCAACATGTATCTATATCTATTTGAGCTATATTAGCCTACTATCAAAATATTTTTCCATTTTCAAACATTTTTTATAAAGCTCCAGGGAGCCACTAGATGTCGCGAAAGAGCCGCATGCGACTCTGGAGCCGCGTGTTGCCGACCCCCGGGCTAAACAATTAATTGAATTCAAATTGACATCCCAATGTCATCGAATGATATTTATAAGAGGATTTTAAAAAATAATCACGTTCAATCGCAATCGCAATGTTGAGGAACATGTTTCAAAATTGCTGAGCCTTACTTCCAGTATGATGGCACTCAAGCCACTTCGTACCTGTGAGGATGGCCAGATAGGTATGCATGCCGTTGATGTAGTTGTCCTTGATGCCTGCTTCCCATTCGCTGCTGATGTCATTTTCGTCCGAATGCAAACTCATCACAAAATTAAGCAAGCTCTCGTTGGGGTCGCCCTGCACCGTGCTGTATTCCACTTCTTCATAGAAGTTCTCCGGAGTAATCACGGCTCCTGGCTCACGCATAAAGTAGGCCAGCTGCTCCACCACCTGAAATGAAAACGGCTTTTCTAATGCCCGTTCAAATGAAAGCACGCCGAGTTCAGAGTGCAGTCGGCCACTGTACCTGTGTTGGAACGGTGTATTCGACTTGCAATGTCATGCTTGCGTCTAAGTAGACCACCAAGATGGGAATAGAGGTGTCCTCAATGAAGCGCTCAAGTGACTTCATATTTTCCTCCAGCCACAATTCTTTGGTGACACCCGAAATATCCACACAACGGATGAACTTCTGCGAGAGAGAAGGAGGGACTGATTAAAATGTAATTTTGCAAAATAGAAAAGATAACAGCCTCTCAAAACAAATGCCAGTTTTACCTCGCAAACCTTCCTTAAGATCTCTAAAGGATCTATTTGTACAACGGGCTCGAGGTCAGTGGCCCCATCGTTGCTGTCAGTCTTCTCTTCATCGCCGTTTATGTTCTCTTCGTCATCGTTGAGGTCCTTATTCTCTTCGACATTCGTGTTGTCCATGTTGTTGTCTTTACTGTCCGCGTCATCGTTGTTGTCGGGGTTGGGGTCGTCACCGGTGCTATCTTTGGCTTCATCGTTGGCAAGGGTGCTGTCTTCATTGTTGTCTTCATTGTTATCATTGATCTCGGATTCCTTCTCTTGCGTGGGAACTGAAGCTGTCGGGTTTACGCATCAATCAGCAGAGGGCAAAATTAAATATTTTGGTGTGACGAGAAGTAGACCCGTATGGTATTTGGAGTGATACAATATGATGTACTAACCAGCATCATTGTCGTCACTAGCTCGATTGTTGTTTTCGTTGTTGTCATCGTTGTTTTCAATGTTTTCCTTGGTGTTGCTCTCATCTTCCTTTTCCTGAGTGGGAACTTAAGCAGTCACAGGAGAGCACAAGAAAAAATCATCAGAGGGAAAAGCTATTCGGAAGAATAGATGAAACACATATTTCACATAAAGACGTCACTAGGAATAGACTTGCAGGTTATCTGGAGATTACTCGATGCAATTTACCAGCATCTTTGTTGTCATCCTCACCCTCGGGTGTTTCTGCGACATCTTGGCTTGGCGACTCCATCGCTCAGCATTTACACATAATTTCAATTCTACAACACAAGCACAAAAAAACCCACAAAACAAACACCTCAAAGACAAGAGGAAAGTACAACAAAATGAGAAGCATTCATTGAAACTCACACTCATATGAGACTTGAGAAAGTTTTCGAGCGGCGCGGTACAAGAGGCGCGTCAACGTCACCATAGTAACCATACGAAACAAGACGACTTCAAGTTGTGTTCCATAGCGTAGCTCCATTTACACGCTGGTGTTTTTAATTCGATTCAATCCAAAATGTAAAAATTGAAATCATATTTTAGAACAATGGAGGCGTATTTTCATGGCGTACTTGCAAAACCACCCCGTGCACAGCGACATTTGGCAACTTTTTCCAAACATACCGTTTCAGAACGTTCTCCTTCTATTTTATCAGTATTCATTGCGAAAAACTATCTGTTTCGGCTTCGAATAAAACGATTTGACAAAGCTAATTTCCGTAATAGTTGCAGGTGTAGAGCACTCCAATGCAAGCCATCAGGCTCAAAGTGACGTCATAAACATGTGCCGTCAGCTAATGACATCACCTAATGATGTCAACAAATTGCCAAGTATAGCATAATTTGTATCTGTATTCAAAATGCGATATATTTAGACAATAGTTTGTTAACGAACTGAATAATGTATACCCAAAAAGGAAATAAATTGTATTTACAAAACCCGTTACTGTAATGATTTCAAATTACCGTATACTTACAAACGGTACAGTACACGGTAAAAAAATAAATAAAAAGTAGCAAACGTATATTTCAGCGACAGAAGAAATCGACATAAGCGCACAGAAGAACAGCATTACTTTATTGAAGTGCTCAACTGCTTTGTTAAACCAAAATTATTTCATGAAAAATGACATAGCCTCTTTGCCTCATCATGTGTATAATGGCGCGTAATCATCTCTGGTATATTTACCGACTTTTTGTGACTGCTACCTTGTGATCTTGTCACCAAGAACAGTTTCTGAACAGATTGAATAATGAATGTCAAGCCCAAAAGGACCTACGTTCACTGACATACAACACCACAAGGTCCCAACAATTCATTTGAAGATTTTGGTACACTTCCATCTTGAATTATGTGATCAACCATGAACACATATGGTACTATAGAACCATAAACGTGACGAGCATCACATATTCTTGAAAAAGGAAAGATTCTTGGCAAATGCACTGCAACTCATAAATTTAAAATACAGAAAAATGCAACATAAATGGACAGAAGTAATAGAACAGTTTTATTGAGTGCTCAATTTCATTAAAAACAGCATTCCCTCCTTGCTAAAGGTTTTTCATGAATCATAACCAACTCTGGGATATTTGCAGATGTACTATTGCAGTTCGTGTGGTGACAACGGCAAACTGGTGCAGAATTTGCATTGTCATAATGTTACATAAGGCAAAGGCGATACAGTTGTTACTGGCATTGAAAACCCAACATGCAGAAAATATTTTTTTAAATGCATCATAAAACAACAATCCATAAAGTATACAAATAAACATGTTTGACATCAGTCCCTTTTCTACAGCTTAATGTTCACAAAGGTCGTTGGTACCTGGAAGAGTGATGGGGATGAGATGAGGCGCTTGCGGTGTTTGTTTGAAGGCCCTTTCACTCCACAATGTTATTTTCGTGGCTTGAAACTCAACATGTGGCTTTCAAACGACAACAAACAATCTGACATCCTTTCAAATAAATACACTGAAGATGAACCTCACAACCATTTCAAAGGGACGATGAGGTATTGTTTGATGTCTTGGTGAGCCCCGCCCTTACCCCAAAAAAGACGAAATCGGGCAAACCATGGAGTGTTTAAAAACCTAGCGGGTGAGAGGCGACCGTTCCCCCATTCTCCACCACTGCTGCGGAAATGGCCCGAAAGTTGTTATAAAGCTGCCTGGACTGGCTGGAGCGCAGCGCTTTAATGTCCCGCACGAGTCTCCCGTGAGCCTGCGGGACCGAGGGAGTGTCAGCAAAATCGCACAGGCCGCATTTGGAGTCAACATGTTTGACAATGTGCGTGTGTGTTTTGGAAAATTTCTCACCTCCACACACCACGTCTCGCACAGAACCTTCTCATGTTGGGCCGTAGGGTCGCTCTGACTCAGGGACCGTGACGCCCTGCGAGAGGACAAGAATTCCATCAAGCTACGCAGATATTTGGAGGTGTTTAACATAACCACAAAAGAGGTCAACAAGCGTGTACCTTGAGAGGACAACAATCATGGTGTAAATGTCAATGGCACAGTCTGCGACTCTCATCAATACAAACTGCTCATCTGCAAGAAAATTAACATTTAACTCCTCTGTTTGCCAACCATGCCAAATGAGTTCTAGCTGGAGGTTTTGCATGCTCACCGATAATCTTCTTGCCGTGTTTGATTAGAAGCTCCTCGATAGCCACGCCAAATTGTTCAATGCCTTTCACGGCCTATGCAGCAGAAAAAAAAAGGTGATGAGGGACAAAAAATAAAAAAACAAAGTCAAAGATAAAGGGGGATTCCAGTAATCAAGCTCTGACAACACACCATTTCACCACTTTGAGCCAGCTCAGGGTGGATGGTTCCTTGAAGTGTCAATCCTGTGCTCATACCTGCCTTCCTAAAACAAGGAAAGCCAAGCCAGTTTTACTCTGAGATGAACTGTGAAAAATTCCAGTGCATACAGTGTACCAGAGTCCTGAGTTGTTACCTCTTTACTCTCTTGGTGATTTCGTCCGCCAGGAGCCCGGCATTGCCAAGTGGGTTCTTCAGGGCTTTTTGTAAGCCCTTCAACTGGTTACCCGCATTCTGAGGAGAAGGGTCAAAGTCAAAGACACGGTGCGAGGCGCTGGCAAGAGAAAAGAAAACGTGAATGTTCACCTGGAAGCCGTTGAGGGCCACAAAAAGCCTGAGGATGTCATTGGTGCCCTCAAAGATCCGGAAAATTCGCAGATCCCTCATCACCCTCTCGATTCCAGCATCCTGTCAAAAACATTGCACATCGTAAGTGTGCATTCTTTGACTTGACTTTCATCCGCCGCCAATGTCATAAGATGTGGAGTGACCCCTCACTTTCATGAAGCCCATGCCGCCCATAACTTGAATACACTCGTCCGTCACAGTCCACGCGGCTTCCTGTCAGAGGTTCGCAAAGACAAAGATGCAGTCGAGCTCCGGAGACACAGCAATCAGCTGACTTTCAAGGTCAAACGTTCTCACAGAAGCGAAGATCTTGCTGATGGCCGCCTCGATCTGGAACTCGGTCGCTCCGCTGTCCATGTTGCCGCTGATCATGTAGGCCAGAGACTGCGGGGAGTGCACAGAACCTATCAGCGTGGATTTATGGCGAGCCCTTCACGTGTGCTGAACATCTACCGACCTCGGTGACGTACTGCAGCATGGTCATGCGGGCCACCTTCTCCTGGATGGCCCCATAGGTGTGGATCTTGTTGCCAAATTGGGTCCTGTTGGTTGCATGGTCCACCTGATGAATAGGAAACCAGTGTTTTACAAAAGTCTGCTCCTCTTGTGCGTTAAAATGCAGGCGTGGCTGTAGTGTGGAAGTCGGAAGTCACCGCTTTGTTGATGGCTCCTTTCATGGTACCGGAGAGGGCGGCCGCCATGCCGAATCGGCCGTTGTTGAGGATGTTCATAGCCACCTTGAAGCCGCCTCCCACCTCGCCCAGCACGCAGTCGGCCGGCACGCGGACGTTATCGAAGTAAACCTCGGCCGTGTTGGAGGCTTTGATGCCCATCTTCTTCTCCGGTGGCCCGCTGGGATATGAAAGAAAGAGATGACGAGCACAAGAGAAATATGTGAACCGTTAGTAACCGGCATGATTGTGCCGATTTTTGAAGAGGAAAAAAAAGGTTACTCTCACTGTGTCACGCCACCAAAGCTCTTTTCCACAACAAAAGCTGTTATCTTGTCCTTCATCTCTCCTGTCTTAGGATCCTTCATCGGTGTCTTGGCAAACACGGTGAAGATCTCAGCCAGACCACCATTACTAAGAGCAAGGGGGGAAAAAAATATCACAAGTGATCAAAGACTCAAGTCAGTGATTGCTTTTTGGGAGCATTTATGCAAAATGATGAATATTTTGAGTTCCAGTGTTTTCATTTGTGGGTACCCTACCTTGGCTATTGAGTACAAGAATGTGTATGAACTGAAGAGAAATATTCTATTAAGATCATGCTGGCAGCGTGTAAAAAGGCCGTTACAGACAAATGGCTCAATGGGCGATGAAGTACAGACTCTTGCGACCACATTATAGTAATGACTGACTGAGTGGATATTGTAGCCCTTTTGTTGTTTATGTTTGCTTGTTTGTTTTTTCATGTTGATATTGGAAAAAATACATGTAAAAAAATTCTCAGCTCGGTAAGTATGCTTCCTCGGTAGTCTCACCTTATCCAGATTTTGCTTCCATTGAGAATAAAGTACTGTCCGCAAGGGGACTGCACAGCTGTGGTTTTGATGGAAGCGGCATCAGAACCGCTGGCTGGTTCGGTTAAGCAAAAGGCAGCAATGTGCTCACCTGGACATAACAAACCACAAATCGCTTGTGTGTCTCTTACGGGGTGTAATACTCACTGAGTGAGTGATCTTGGTTACCTGATGCAAGTTTAGGCAGGTACTTCTCTTTTTGTGCCGGATTCCCAAAAAGCAAAATGCCCTTGAAGCCGATAGACTGGTGGGCACCGAGCGTGATGCCGACACCGAGATCATGAGTGCCGACGATCTCCACCAGCCGGGCATACTGAGGAGGGATGGATTAGGTTATCGCTGAGTGTGTAAAACCCATCCACGATGGTTCAATATCAAGCCCCCGCACCTGTGTGTTGGTGAGGCCCAGGCCACCCAGGTCAGCTGGCACTTGCAGGCCAAAGGCACCCATCTCTTTCAGGCCCTCCATCGTATGGTCCTCGACTTTCTCCAGTGCATCGTTCTTAGCCGAATCGTTCACCTCCTGTAAACGGCAAGTGAGTCATGAGGGGAACGAAAGAAAAAAATCACCAGCGAGCCACAGTGGTTTCAATTTTACCTCAAAAAACTTGCCCACGGGTGGCACCAGCTCTCGGAGGAACTGCTCCTGCTCTTCATTTAAGACTAAACACACAAGAGAAATTCATCAACAATGTTAAAAAATAATTTATCGGTGAAATGTTTGATTTACCGGAAGGGTAAGGAAACACTTGAGATGTGGCAATCTGCCCCTTGAAAATGTTGACAGCAAAAGATTTGGACTCCTGTGGGATAGTAAAAAGTACAAAGTCAACTGTAGCAGCCAAACACACTATCAAAACATGCATTGCAATGTTTCGGGAAGCAACATACTGCAGTGGCCGTCTTGTTCTCCACTGCAGTGCCAGCATCTGTTGAGACTCCTGCTGGCTTCTCTAACACTGCCTAGAGAAGAGATACGCAACAGCAAATTGTGGCTCAAATCAACATCTTACATTGACATTATTATCTAATACTGTATGTTTGTGTTAAAATGACCCAAATACCATGTGTTATTCAGGCTACATAAACAAAACTGTGACTGTGTGAAAGAGGTGAAAGTTTAGTTCAAGGACACATCAGCCAAGCCATGTTCACAGCTCCCATCCCAAAATGTCTTGTTAACACACCTATGTATTTTATTTACATAAATATAAAATCATTCTCGCACGGTTGTGGCAACTACTAAAAACACGAAAAATATCTGTTTGTGTGCTGCTCAGGACAGCTGCAGTGTCACCTTAAATGTGGACCATGTGATTGGTGAACTTTCACCTACTTACTCCGGAATAGGGTGATTGTGTTATATCACCATCAGTAGCAAAGCACTAGTGCAAAGAGTGATGTATACGTTGTGCAAGAAACATGACATTCAGAAAACGAATGCGTGCAGTAGTGATACTGTAGAAGGCATTCTGTGACCTACCTGTGTAGCTTGACTCGCATAGAGGCGTGTGTTGTTCACAGCCACGACAGCCTGGCGCCGAGCCCTAAATAACATGAACGGATGTTGGTCTTCATATGTTAGTAAGCAACATAGCATGAAGATAAACTTCATATATCTCGCGATATATATATATATATTTAGATATATATATAGATATATATCTATATATATATATATCTTGATCGTAAAGATGAATTGTACAAACCCAGTAAGTCCTGGTGCGATCCGTAGAGCTACACCACAAAGCGTAGAAGACTGGGCCACTTTAAGAATCAGCATTATTTTCCGTCAACTGAAGAGAATAAAATACAAATAAAAACCCGTAAAACAACAGAACCGAATTGAAAGTATTGGCTAACCGTTAGCATCGCGTTGACACCGACTGCCAAACGGTACGTCATGACCCATTCGACTAGAACGTCTGTTTGGGTAGTTCTCTACTTTGTACATAACTCAGTTTAATTATTAATCAGCAATCATATTTACATGACAAACCTGTGGAGGATATAATTAACGTCCTTATCCGAGCAGGAGAAGACTTCAGTCTTGGAAAGTGACAGGTTTTTTTTGTCTCCACTGCTTGACCGGGTTACCCGGATAATGACTACTCGTCGCGGTGAATCATGGGACATGTAGTTTTAGAGGGCGGACCAGTACGACAGTTCCAATTTGTCCATTGTTCTGCTAAAATAATTATAATTTATTGATGATCGCTTTTGTTTCATTTCACACAAGGTATCTGAATATTCTTCGAAAAAAGTTTGCATATATAATTCAACAATAGTATGGATTAGTGCTTACAATTCACAGATCAGATAAACTCTTTCGATACTTTCTGAAAACAACTGGTTGGGATTTATACAACATTGCAAAGTAACGCAAAACGTATGAATTGGGTGATCAATGTGACACACCACCTGAGCCTAGTGCAGGTGACCGTGCGTCATTCTTTATCATCCCATAAACTCGTTTTTAGTCTTGGTTGTATGACTCAGCATGAGACTTGATTTTTAGTTTTACCCTTTTTGTGCTTTCTACTGTCTTTGTTATTCATTTATTGTTTTATTGTTTGTTGTTGTGTGAATTATTTTTGCTCCATACACAGTACTTTGTATATAGCGGTGGCTGTTTTAAAGTGCTCTATAAATACAGCAGAGTTGAGTCGCCAGGCACGGTTTCATGAAATAAAACTCACACGTATGCACATGCCCATCACACTCATAATAAAGCAGGAAACAATTCTAAATAAAAAACAACATATTGCTGAGCTTTATTGGATAGTGTAATTTTCTTTTCATTGGCTTTACTTTTGCGTGCTATCTAATAGCCTACTTCAACCCCAACCATTGATTCTCTTGCTAACAGCCACAATGACACAAAAGTCTCTTAATTCTAAATATTGATTTTATTGATGATTGTTCTTGCTTATATTATGAGTGTATGTGCAAGACGTGTGCATTTTCTTAAAATATTTCATGTAACCATGACTGTAGATGGTAAGAAAAACAATTACTTCTCGATCATCTTGCTTGCGTCTAATTGCGAAAACAGTCAAAACCGAAAGTTATTCCCTCGATCACTGTGTGTCTTCAATTAATTAACTGTTCTACTCTTTAACCAGGTTGTGTGTTTGCGTTTTGAGTCACGAGTGCTGTAATCCTCTAAATCTTGTAGTCAATACTACGTAACATATAACAACTGTGGCAGACTATCTACGCCTCTAAGAATACTGCATCCGTGGGAAAATGAAGGAATAATCACAAGTGTCAACAATTTCCCTTAGGCATGATATGGGCGTGCCCAGGCTGGATGTCTCGCCTTTAGCCCCGCCCCTGTTGACAAACTTAACTGACTCAAAGCACCATATAATAATAATAATACATTTTATTTATAAGTGCCTTTCGAGACACCCAAGGACACTTTACAATCAGGAACAAAAACAACAAAACGGGTTGAGCAGCGGCAGCCAGACGCGCCAGCGTTCACTCAACCCTGAAAGTCGGAAGAAACCACAAGGGAGGGAGAAGGGGAGGAAAAAACCCACAAAAACCACGCTCAAACTATCCTCATATAAACTAAAGTGTGACTTTGCAATTGCCCCCACACCTTCTGCCTTGTAAAAACTAAATTAAAATAAAGGCTGTGTTTGTAAATGAAAAAACTACCAAACCAACCCTCTTTTAATTTTCCATCCGTATGAGAATTCACACAACTCCCCGAGCATTCCCTGGACTACGGTGAGCAACATCAGACTTGTACACAGCGGCCAAACCAGATTTGCGCCTGACCACAACTTGCGATCATCACAAGGGACGTGATGTAGTATGGTATGACAAATTTCAAATATGGCTCGGCGCATAGACTGCAGACTCTCGTTTGTGGTGAGTGTGAGTGTGAGTGCGTATCTGTAAATTGAGGGGTTCGTTGGTTTTAGTGAAAAGCTCTACTTTACAAACGGCAAAAGGAGAGATGGAATCTTTTAAATGCCGTTTTATTAAAAGGGGAAAAAAAGACGCCTGCACTGCAGCTCGTTTAAGAACACAACTCTCGTAACTAAAATCACTTTCTGCTTCTCTTACTTCAACAGCCAATCAGAACCTATCAACATAAAACATGTCTAAGCAATTATTAAATAACAGAATATAATTTAGGTATTCTTAACATGAAATGATATGATCCTCAAACATAAAATGATAATAATTAATAATATAACATAAGCTTACATATCCATCAAACTGTCGTAGAAAAAATGACTGCGCACCCTTGGTAGCACAACTGAAAGTGTCATGGGAGTGAGAATAGTCTGGTGCCCTGTTTGAAGATTAAAGTGGGGTGGAAATGAAGGAATGAGTGAAGATATACTGTGTGCGTGGTGCGCGCCAGCTGTCACCGGGTGCGCTGAGAGGGTGAGAGAAGTGCGCAACTGCTCACGCGCGCACCTTAGAGGGAACATTGCTGACAGTGTCTGAAAATTCATAGTGCAAAGGTGGTACAGTATAGAATTTTATATGACATAGGCCTACTTTGTGCATGAAACTTGACATCTTTTAACCTTCACAAGGGAATCAATAACAGGCATCAAATACTGAGGAGCAGCCAATTTCAGGATGTCATTTAATGGTCGTCAGTGCGCCCTCCAGTGGGCAAAATTAGTAACAAAAGTTGATGTCAGTGAAAAATTGCAGGTAATGTGTACCGTCAACGAGCCGGATTAGATCCGCTGACGACCAGGTTGTGGCCCGCGGGCCATACGTTAGGCACCCCTTGCATAGACTTTTAAACTGTTAAGCATGTATTTAAAATGAAATGGTTCCAAAATTGTCTGCTGTGTGATCCAAGCCTTTGGTTTGTTTTTCCCAACCTCCTATTTAAAAATGTGATTTGAAATGTGCTAGGTTACCAATTAAGTTGTAAAAATCTTACATGTATGGATATCAAGTCACAGTTAGTACAAAGTATGCCAAAGTTGCACAATAGTGTGGGCCTTCATTGGTTTGTAAGGGGAATAAATACAAAGCATGTAATAAATGAGATACTTAGGGAGGTGTTACTTTCTGTCAGTACAACCCCAAAGGTCATTATTGTGGTCATTCATCTGTAAGAAGCAAATTAAATTAAATTCTTTATAATATTGATTTTTTTTTTCAACTTCTGACAG
>CAAKHF010020752.1:6456-17865 GCA_901007745.1 Hippocampus kuda
CAATTGACTAGGCGCTAACAATTGAGAGGCTTAAGTTGTCTGTGGTCATGTAGAAGCCTGCATCAGCATCCTTGAGGTGATTGCACATCCTGAGAAGTGGAGGGTTCAACTCCACATGATCAGGCCTGACTTTGCGCGTGCGCGTGCGTATACACACACACACACACACACACACACACACACAAGCACACGCATACACACACGCTGCTTCAAGAAGCTGTTTTTGGTTTGCAGGCGGCAATCTCTCAATAGATATTTCACATAAGAAGCCTGTGGGGGGTTTTGTTAAGTTTGTTTTTTGCTCATTTAAGTGCTTGGACAAAGGACACTGAGTAAATCTAGTTCCCATCCTTTTCTAACTAAATATTTTGACACAAAATAAAAGGGATTCATTGCAAAACTATACTAACAGCACGTTAACTCATTCTTGATCACCCTGTTTCGACGCGCAGAAGCCTAAATATGCCCAACGATAACCTGATAGTGTCACCTAATGCTCACCATAAATGAGTATAACATCCACCCACCCCAAAAGATTTGCTAGAAAACCCGGCATTTCCTTACATATATATTTCTTTTTGTGGCATACTATTTCTCTCTCTCTCTCTCTCTCACTCACACACGGAAGCATTTCAACACTCAGGAGAAGCCAAAACAAAAGCATTTTTGAACGACATTGAAAAGTTAAATGTCAAGTTGACTTGCAATTGCGGGGGTTGAAATTGTGTCCGCCTCTGCAGTGAGGCCTAATCAGGACACAGCAACAAGAAGAGTACTCGAGAACGGGCAGCCAGATTGCGGTGAGCCAGCCGGTGGATGCTCGCTCGCTTGAGAGATCAAGAATCATCAAGGAGCTAATGAACGCTTAGATGTTGCAGGCTAGCATACATTTAACAAAAAAAAGAGGGAAAAGCAGCACATTTAAAAACCGTGCTTTAAAAACAGTTTTCGAAATGTAGTCCAGCATGACTCCAGACACCAGAAGGGCTTTCACTAAAAACTAGTATTCAGTGGCTAGTGAAATGCTCATCCATAATGCCATCAATCATATACTGAATAGATTCCCATTCTACATTTCCAAATTAAGGGGAAAAAAAGGGTTAACATAGTCATGGCTTTATCAACACTACCTGAGTTACATTTAATAATTCTGTTTGTTCCGAGAAGTAACAGCCCATAGCCATTCTTTTAGGGAGGAGTTGTGTCAATAGACCTCTAGTAGCTAACAACAAAGTAATTAGTTTACATAAAGTGCTAATAATCCACACGTTAAACGAATTTTGTTGTGTTCAATACTGATTTGGAGAAGGTGATGAATGTGACATCAAGGCGGGCAAATTTGGGCTTCCTAGACTTAATCGGAGCTTTCAACACATCAACAAGGCGAAGCTTGACTGAAACCACTCCAGGTCGGCCATCTTGCAACTTGCACACTTATTCGCGAATGGCATCAAAACATGACCGACGACCCCTTGTCACATGTCAAGAACAGCTTAATAGAAGGCGTCGTTGCAACCCTTGTAGATGAATTCCACCAGTAAACATGCAGGACAGACGCACAAAAAAAAAAAAAAAACATTTAAAAAAAGGGGGTGGGGGGTAAAGTTCGAGAATGTGACGCGTTACTTCAGCTCACCCCGTCATCGACACAAAATAAAATCAATAAAATACTGAGTCATGGAAGCAACAATCCTAAACATTTGAACTGAACCTGACATGGAAACTTGGCATTTTGGTTGAGAAGGCGTTGCCACCTGTAGCACGCCGACGACAGGGTGATGAGAGCCGGGGGTCACAGTCAAGAATAAGTTGATGCTCACATTTGGTGAACCACTACAATGCGGGTTGCGAGTTGCCCTGTAGATTTTTAAGACAAAGATTCCGGCCCTTCCATTTACTAACGTGTACAGTTTGACATAACTGAGCCACTTGAAGGCATTCGTTTCAAAAAATGTTCTCCAGTCGCTCGCTGTGTTTCGTTTATGTACAACTTGTGTGAAAGCCTCAGTGGCGTTTCAGCAGTTTTGACAGATGGCCGCCACGGGCCTACCGCGATAAAGGCTTTTAGGAGCTGCAGCTCACTAAGGACACCACCATTTTGTGGGCGTCATCGGCCACATTGGTCACAGTCCGCTCGTTGTATTGTAGAGGCACCGTATCAGTCTCCTTAATCGTATCGTATTCGTCCGACGCCCTCAAAGAAGTTGTTGCCGCGCTAAAATGAGCAAGTCTTTTCACAGTTGTCCACTTTCTTCCGCTCCTGCACCGGTGAGGGTTGCCAAGGAGGGGAACCACAGCACCCAGAAGAGACCCAAGCACTGCGGACGTCAGTCTACCTCACTGGTGGGGTCCATCCTTGGTCTCGGCATAAATCAATACTCGATTTGGATCTGAAGAAGGAATGTGGCAGGAAAAACATGCCTCAGAATATGTCCATCTCAATGAGGTCGACAATCCGAGTCATGATGGCACACTTCCAGGAGACACCAACTCCGGTCCTCCAGAGCCCCGATCATGCCTGTTTCAGATGTTTCCCTTCTCCGATGCACATGATTCAAATGATCAGGTTCGTTATCAGGATTCCGCAGAGATTGCTGAGCAGCTGATCATATGAGGGAAACACCTGGCAGATACATAATAGGGGCCCTTCGAGGACTGGAGGTGGTGACCGCTGCATTAGACTACTTACAGCAGTGCTGAGCACGTCACTGGTCTCCATCGTATTCGCAAAGCATTCACGGCGCTTCACCTTTTTTCCGCATCTTATGGTACAGCCCCTCATGCAAACTTGTGTGTCTATATATTTTTTTAATTAACAAGCGCATTCATCCTCACTGGATTCATCAGTACCAAGCTATGTGTATTTATCATTAGTTAGGCTTCCGACACTTGCCGCCTTTGGTTAAAATCAAAGTGATCGCCAAATTACTCCAGTGAAACTACATTCCTTGTTTGATGATTAACACACCTCTGATGTATATCATATGTATAATTTATTCTCGATTCTTAAATTCAATTTATACTGACAGCAGATGTTTTTGTTTGTTTGTGCAATCAGTGTTGTTTCATTGACATCAAGCTCACACTAACAAGGTATCAGACACTGTGTTGAGCCTTAGCTCGCTCTGGCACTTATCCAATATGAATTGGATTTATATTCACGTTTGGAAGCACCCCGATTCCAATCTGATGATATCCCATTTCATGCAGTCTTTTTTTCTATTTACTTTGCCATGAATCAGAGCAAAAGATTCTGAACTGTCTCACTTGACCAATGCAGTATGAACCCAATCTATAAGAAGGGTACAGCTCAATACTTTAGTCAACATTGTTCACCCTTACCCTTGGTCCTAGATATAAAATGTTAACTATTTTCAGGAAATTCTTTTGGTCTCTGTGGCTATGGAGTTTTTTTTTTTTGTTTTGTTTTTTTGACGCTTCAGATTTCTTTCCCTGTCAAAACCAAACTGACAAACACTCAAAAATGTCACTTACATTGTTTTTGCAAGCTGAAAACGTATTCCATTTCTGTGGAGGAAGAAAAAAAACATCAGTGAATGTTAACAGGCATGAGGCATACTTAATACCAAGTTTATCAGTTCGATTAAGCAGAAAAAGCTCTTGAAAGCTGACAGGTGTTTGCTAAGCTTAGACACAGACAATTTCACTGCAAACTAGCATTTTACGATTACACAAATCATTTGAGTCTTATACCTTTAGTGTGATAAGTGACAGCAGCTTTGACGTCGAAGGACCCCCAGCTCCGCCTCCTGCAGACATCTTTAGACAAGGCTTGTTCTTTAGACTTGCCAAACAACACCGTGGTTGTGTGGCCCAGTACAGGCTTAGCACCATTGTCCTTACAGGGAGAATCTACGCCCGTCTTTTCTCCGTTCTCCTCCTTGGCCGGGACACAACGACGAGAAGAAGCTGGCGAAATAATTACAGTCCTTTTCACTGCATCTTGAGCCAAAGTGCCAGGCTCCAAGAAGAAAGGGCCATCCTCAAAGCACGGCTGGCCAGCTTTGGCCTGACACTGGCCCACAGATGGGTTGTCCTCTGCCAGCGCCGGCCCACTACCCCCTTCTGGCCCCAAGTTGGGCTCATTAATGAACGAAAGCCCCCATTTATTGTGGAAGATTTCTCCCAAGGCTTTCTGATTTGTCTGAGCAGTCGGCGGGGTGAGGTGACGGGCACTGGGGAGCGCGGGTTGCATATTTAAAGGGTAAATTAAGAGGGAACACTTTCTCAGTTCATACACCTCTTCTTCAATGGGGCTATTTGTAGAGCTACGATTACTTTCAAACGGAGATGCTACATTGTCGCCACTTCCTGGAGCAGCAGGAGCAAAGAAAGTACCCACTGATGGGCAGCCGTTTCCACTAGCAGAAACAGAGCCGTTAGTAAAGCTAGCTGACGTGATGGTTTTCATAGCAGACATTGGGACCTGTGAGAGTCTTACAGTTGGAGGCAGAGCTTCTGCTCCACCTTGAGCTACTATGTTGAGGTTCTCTTTGACTTTACTTGCATAACTGATCTTGGGAACTATTTTAGCACTGCTATTGTCCACAGGAAACACCGGAGGGGGCTTGAACAAAGTCCACGAGTCCTCTTTTGAAGGTGAGCGAACCTTGGCTTTGTGCCGCTCCTCAGTCTTTTTACCAACAGATTTCCCATCAGAGTTCTTCCTCTGAAGTTCCCCCACTGAGGCCTCAGAGACCGCAGTCCGTCTTGGCGCTGACTGAGTCTCCCCTTTATATGTGGCTTTCAAGCAGTCAAGTCCACAAGTCTCTCCCTTCTCGGTCACCTCAATATTAAAAGCTGCAGGCTCCTGTGTAGTGTTTCCCTGCTGCATGTCATTTTCTCTCATTGCATTGTCTGTGTTCTTCAGGTCGTTACATCTGGACTTGCGTTTCTTTGGCGTGGTATATCCACCCTCGGATCCGCTGCCATCATTGTCCTTGCTCGAGTAGCCATTTATAATCACGCCGCAGTGTGTGACACCATTTTGTAGCATCACAAAGTCTTTCTTATCCTCGTGATAACTCGAGTCAACAACCTTATCATTTTTAAGGTCCACAATCTTTTTGTAGTCTGGTCCTTTCATGTTCGCTTTTGGAGCTGTTGAGTGCAGCCGTTGCATTGACTTCTGCTTCACATTTGTGTTACTTGTGTGTCTGTTTCCATTGCTGTTGGGAGGATGTGTCATACCAACAGCAGCAAACAAACGCGTACCCTTCTCCACCTCTTCTTCGCCACTGATTACTTTTTTGTTGCCTGGAAGTGAGACAGAAATAAACTTGTTCATAAAATGAATCTAGAGGTTTATGTCAAATGCTTTTTCAAGTATTTTATAGTACAGTGAAGAGAAATGCTGCACCCTCGATTTCATGTTCATCACTTTGAACTTGCCCACTCATCTAAATTTGTCATAGTTCCTTTTTTTCTTACCTTTGACCTAGAACAACATGCAAAAACACAAGATGTCAATATGAAATCCATTCTAACTGCACAGAACAACAAAGCCCTCAAAGAGCACTTTGGTGATCTGCTCCTTCAAAAGCCAACCTTTCCGTTATTGCCTGCAACAGAGGTCAAAGTTCACAAACACTGCTGCTGTCATCATGGCTTCAACTCGACAACAGAAGGCCAACTCATGCCACTGCTGGCTTAAACATGAACCTTCACCCAAAAATACATGACTGACACATCTGAGGATGAGCTCAGTGTGTTGCATTACAGCAATCTGATATGCAGCAGAACACATCTGTCAAACGGATTCTTCAAAGCGGCCTGAATATATCATTTTTTTAAAAATGTGTGTTTGACCGGTGTAAAAGATGCGATTCAAAACATAATTAAAACCCATCTCTAGCCTAGCCAAGTAGTACTATATAAGCTGTTCAAGACCAACTCAGGACTTAGCGTTCAGAGTTGACATACAAATATATAGTGACGTGTAACGCGTATGACACTTTTAAACGTGTACTTTGATCTAACTGTTAAGTGAGTTTTTCGGCGACTGCAACAGGCCTGTCAACGCTGCTTACCACGAGCTAACGTCAACTAGCTAGTAGGTCGACTTATAACCAGGCCTAAACGAGTCATTGCCTGGCCCCGTAAACCAAACAGACTTGAGAAGTAAAATAGATACTCAAATATATCACAGTGGGAGCATGTCGCTGCAGTATTAAAAAAAATAAATTTACTACGCGACCAACTCGAGCATTAGCCTGTCATTTGTGCCCTAACATGGCCGACAGGAAATGGCAGTTCCGAACATTCCAGTGGAGCCGGCTCCTTTCCCTAAACGGGACGACAGCACAAGCGTGCTGAAATGAACTCCATTACACGACCACGGCGGCCGCTCTTCTTAGCATGTACATAAAGGTTAATAGCTTGAGACGACCTCGAAGGCTCTCAGTGTACTGTGGGGGGAAAAGTGGGTGAAGGGAACGGCGCACAAGGTCAATTCCCGATATGTCAAACCGCCGCCAGCCACAACTGTCACGCAATGTCAGCTAGCCAGTGAGCTAGACATCCAACGGCGTCTTCAGAGATAGCGGCTGATATTTTTTTTGTGTGTGTGGTTTTAATCAATAAACCACCCTTCACACATGACGCGTAATGGTGTACCGTAAAACACAAAGCGTAGGTTAACTTTTAAATCACGTTTGCTAGAATGCTGTTTAGGACGCGCCCGGTAGTGGCTAGTTGACATTAGCTGACTAAAGCTAGCGAGTGCTAGCTAACTTTTACGGATGTCCAAACCTGTTTTCTTCGCGTTCGTTTCCTGATGCTGTCGCTGGTGGAAGTGGCTCTGATCATGTTTTAGGCAAGAGGTCCACCGAGGAGGGCTGGCGTCGTCTCCGCGGTTCTGATTTCGACTGTCCCGTGCCCGGTCTTTGGGCTGCGCCTCCATTGAAGTGGAGAATGTGCAACTTGTTCAACGGGCGCTTTACGCTAGCTCGCCGGTGGTAAAGGAGACAAAAAAAGTGCAGACCAGTCCAATCACTGCCAGAGCGAAACGGAAGCTATTTGAAGACTGTAAACGTCAGCAATAAACGTCTAAAAATGGTTTGTCGCCCTTACAAGAGTCCACGTCGAGTAAATTATACAGCAGACATTATCGCAAGTTTGAAGGCACGTTAGGAATTTGAAGAGAATCCAGCGGTGATATTATTTATGTCGGGTGGAGTTGCAATTTGAACTCAAATCATTAGACCGGAGGCGCTGCCACGTCTCCAACACGTTTGGTGGAGGGTCCCGGTAGAGTACAACAGCCCCACTTTTTTTCACAGAATGAAACTACAGTCTATACATGGCCATCTTTTATTAACAGAGATGGCAAAATAACTCACACTTTCCATAAATGTACAAACATATAATTGTGTTACCCCAAAAAAACGATAAAAGTAGAACCCCGCGACCCTGGTGAGGATGAAGCGGTTCGGAAGATAAATGAATGAATAAATAGAATTCGTCTCACAGGAAAATACTACAGACTCTGAAATGTACTTGAGTGCACAAGTAAAAATTTGAACCGTCAGTTATATCCAATATTTTGATACCTTGGAAAAATAGTTTCCCGTCTTTTATTAACTTGCATCGAGAAGACAAAAATCATTAGATTAGATTAACTAAGAGTTGAAAACTGCGATTGGCTGGCAACCAGTTCAGGGTGTACCCCGCCTACTGCCCGAAAACAGCTGGGATCGGTTCCAGCACACCCGTGACCCATCCCTCCATTTTCTGTTTATCCGCACGACAGTCGCGGGTGTACTGGATGTGCCAATCTCAGATGTCTTTGGGCAAGAGGCAGAGTACACTCTGAATTTGTTGCCAGCTAATCGCTGGGCACACAAAGAGGAACAACCATACGCGCTCACAATCAGACCTCGGGACAATTTAGAGTGTGCCATGTATCAGCCAATCTAGGACATTTTCACTGGTTCACTGAAGTTCTAACGTGTAAATGCATCTTTGAACGTGCACAATAAATAATAGGAGGAACAACAGTGCCGTCTTCTGGTCATACAGGCAAAGAGGCTCCAAATAAACTCCAAAAAGATTAGAAAAAAAAAAAGATTTATCATCTATCTTTATGAAACTTGACAGGCACGCGTATAAACACTAGACGGACAAATAATAAATACGTCATTAGGTCTCGACAGAATGGCCTTTATTGAAATACATTACAAAACAATATGAGCCGCTCCCATTGCAAGGAATAGGGGGGAAAAAAGCGAAGACACATATTGTGAGATGAGCGAACTGTATGACAAAATAAAACATATCCTCTGTTGTTTTCAGCAGAGTTGAAAAGCCTGCTGTGTTACTATCAACATCTGTCAAAGAAGTATTAATGTTTTAAATTATGGTGGTAGTTTATACTGTTTGCTGTACCTAATCTTCCTGAGGGCTGTTTCTAATCCAATAAATTTTTTAACAATAATAATACTTCAAATATTAGAAACAACTCTTTGTTTGACGCAGTGCAGTGTTAGGCTGTGTGAACTACAATAACAAAAATAAATTACTGTAAAATTTAAATGAAATCACTCTTAATTTATCACATATACACTTATACAGTACAAATTGTAGTGAGGTGCTTTGAGGTGTATGGCCGAGAGCGTTTTATTGCAAATAAAATCCAAATGTATACAATAAATCTTTGTAATTTGAAAGAAAACTTAGATTCAAATGTATGATAAGAGCAGAATTTGTGATTCATTAGGTTGTGCTGCTGCACTGCAAAGCGGTCGGTGGGATGTGAAAATGACGCAACAGCCTGAGAATTAGGAATCACAAGCATGCAGCAGTCCAAATGCTGGTGAAGTTAAGAAAAGGAATCCTCAAAAATGACTTGATTGTACTCGAGGTGCGAACCAATGTGTGCTATACAGTATGCAGTTTGCTCATGAGTGCAAACAAGAAGTGCATTTCTTTTGAAGTAGAGGATTCAAAGTATAAATAATCATAATAATTAATTAAAAGGACCTTAGTGGTGGAGTATGTTAACAGCAGCTGACATGCAGTCACTACACATTGCACGGGTCAGCTGAGGCCTGTTAATGCTTGAGTGACACCGTCCAGTGTCCCTATGATCCTTCTCGGGAGCTCAGAGTTTTAATTGGACGTCTTCATGCCGTAGGACCTTGTACGTGAGCCAGTAGAGGACATTAAACATAAGGAAGCTCATGGGGAATACGGCGCGAGAGATGGTGTCAATCTTCTTGGCTCGGTCTACAAAGCGCCGCCTTATGTCATAGTAGCCCAAGCCGGGAGGTAGGTCGGCAAAGACCGGAGTTGCATCCATTTCTGGAGCACTGGCAAGTCCAAGACCAAAAGTGTGGAAGAGTAAACCCTGGCGTGCTAGCTCCTCCTCCTGAAAGAGAAAAGACTGACTTGGAGAAATGTGTGTTGTGTTTTCTTTGCAGCTTGTTGTTTTCAAACGAAGCAGGCGGCAGCACGTACCCGAGCGCAGGCACTGCACTGTTGCCCTGCGCTCCCGTGAGCCGCGTCATTGCCTGACATGTTGCCTTTCGTCTTACTCTCTCCACTTCCCTGCTAATGGAAGAGAGAGCGAGAGAAACACATCGTGTTCATGGAATCATCCAACTGTATATTTGTGTCCCATTAGCAGAGTCGTGAAGGAAAAGTAATCGGAAGCGTTGCGTTGTCATCCTGACAAATAAATGCAAATGACTCATGCAAATGCTTTGAGGATTGTGATATAAATATTGAACACTGTCATGAATCGTGTTTTTGGTCTCACAGTGTTGCTTCTCTCGAGGAATGCTTTTCATTCAAGAGGACCAAAGCACATTCTGTCACCCTTTTTTTTTCCTCATGAGAGTCAAGGTGAGCTAGCAAGATGTTAAGGTGTGCACAGCCGAGAGTGGAAAAGGGTGACGGCTTGAATTAATTACAGGTCAACGCTGTCGGCCGCGCAACATGCAGCTGAGATGTGGAGCCTGTGCATCGCCGGGCAGAGGGAATTGCAGGTGACAGCTGCCCTAGGGGCTGCGCCTGAGTGGGTGGCTTGCACTCACAGTCCGTTGCCGCTCTTGCTCTCTGAGCTTCTTCCTAAGTCTGAAGAACTCCTTGTGCTGCCGGGAAACAAAATTAACGGCTGCGTACTCCAAGAGTGCGGCGAACACAAAGAGGAGGCACACCGCCATCCAGATGTCGATGGCTTTTACATAGGACACCTGCAAAAACAGAAATGTCTCAAAAAGGGACCAAAACGCGCTACAAACTAGTACATCGTACAAATGTTCACTTGTTTCATTTCCTGCAATAAAAATTCATTCAACACATAAAAATTCACTTTATAAGATGTCTTACACTATTATGCAGCGCATATAATTTATCTACAAAAGTCTTTTTATTTTTTTTCAAACAGATGAGTTTTAGATCTGATGCTTTTTGCATGCACCTCTATTCTCTCATCTGTGGTCGCGTTAAATGAAAGGAGTTCCATATTATTATTATTTTGCAGCAGCAACAGCAGGATGGCTGAATTTTATAACACTTGGTGAAATTTTACGTAAAAGCACTTGTCCTTATTTTAGATTGACAGATTGACATTCACTTTTTCTCTAGTGAATGTGTTTTTTTAATTATTATTCATTTATTTATGTTATTATTATTATTATTATTATTATTATTATTATTATTATTATTGCGTCATGTTATTTTACATCCACATTTATAAGTTGCTGTATTGTTACTGTGGGAGTATTTTACACCTTTTAGCTGAGTGTGAAATAAATACTGTAATTGAATCGAAGGGCGCAAGGAATTATGGGACAGGGCCCCATGTTTCCTCAAGCTTAAGAGGAATCCAAGCAGTTCGTATCATGGCTACCACTGGCACCTCGCAGGCATTTCACTTAGGGCGGAGCTTTCCTAAGTAAACACACATGTTGTATCATCTCGCCTGAGGAAACGATGATATAGCGCATGCTCTAGTGACATCGTGACATGACACATTAATCCAAAGAGTCCATATGACACTGAGCTAATGGGTGGAGAAGAAGCAGTCATTTTCCTCTTGCCACATTGTTGATTTATACTTGAATACCACGTTCTGACATGTCGCCTCCACAAAATGCAACCACAAGCTGCAAACCTCAAAAGCCACCAACGACCTTCCTCATCGCATCCTTTTCTCTCCGTATGCATTGCCACAGCACATATCCTGATTTGACTGCGGTACGTTCACTTTAGGGAAGGTAACTGTCTTTACTATTTTCACACTACAAGTACCGTATTGGCCCAAATATAAGACGGTGTTTTTTGCATTGAAATAAGACTGAAAAAGTGGGGGTCGTCTTATATTCGGGGTCTAGACATTATACCCATTCACGACGCTAGATGGCGCCAGATACCATTGAAGCGAAT
>CAAKHF010020753.1:3250-18736 GCA_901007745.1 Hippocampus kuda
GGGGGGGGGGGGGGGGGGGGGGGGGGGTGTGGGGGGGGGGGGGGGGGGGGGGGTGGGGGTGGTACAGATTATGTTTGCTGATTTTTAGTCACCGCAATTGGAATAGCGTAGTTTCGTATGATGTAAAGATTTCTAGCGACTGAAGATATTTGCAAAATATTTTCGTGAAACAACAACTTTGTTTGCAATATGCAGTGGTTGACAAAACAGGTTAGTTATTTTGTACAACTTTAAAAGAAGACAAAAATAGAGAACGAAAACATGGTAAAAACTTAAAACATTAATGAAATAATAGCTGACAGTTAAACAACTTCATTATTTTGTTCGAGTTCAACAAAATAATATAAAAATATGAATCTGAATGCTTTCAATTACAAAAAAACATTTTAAAATATTTTAGACAAACAAAAATGTTTTTTTTGTTTACATTTTTTACACACTACTGAAATATTTGTTTATATCCAGGATTTAACAAAGTCTTAAGGCCACCAAAAAGTTGTATTTATTTTAATTTTATTTATTTTTACTTTGGAGAATATATTGGAAAATCTCATTGGATATATAACATTTGGCATTCCAACCTCTGGACTGACGGATGGAAGCCGAGAGGTTTGATGAGGAATTATGACATTAGTGACAATGTGGAATGTTGATTTTAACTAGCAAAGAAATCTCACTCCCATCATTCTTCTTGATATGTCAGCTTTTATTCATTCATTCATTCATCTTCCGAACCGCTTCATCCTCATTAGGGTCGCGGGGGGTGCTGGAGCCTATCCCAGCTGTCTTCGGGCCGTAGGCAGGGGACACCCTGAATTGGTTGCCAGCCAATCGCAGGGCACACAGAGACGAACAACCATGCACGCTCACACTCACACCTAGGGACAATTTAGAGCGCCCAATCCGCCTGCCACGTATGTTTTTGGAATGTGGGAGGAAACCGGAGCACCCGGAGAAAACCCACGCAGGCCCGGGGAGAACATGCAAACTCCACACAGGGAGGCCGGAGCTGGAATCGAACCCGGTACCTCTGCACTGTGAAGTCGACGTGCTAACCACTGGACTACCGGGCCGCTCAGCTTTTATTGATTGATAGAAATTAATTTAAGAGTTGTAACACTAAAACATAGGTTTGCAAATTCTTAAAAATATGAGGGACAAAAATCCATCTAAATACCTGCCTCTAAAAACAATATTCATGTAGATTGACGTTGTGACATTACTGTCGAACATAGAAGTTGAAGTGTTCAGTTAGAGGTTATGTATGTCCAGGTTCAACTTTTATACATTCACTCACTAACACATTGCATGTTGATCTAGTCCATATGAGTCTTTCAGGTGTGAAACACTATAGTCAATGAAATGCCACCTCTCGTACAACAGCAACTATGTTTCATCGTCTTTGTTTTTTCTTTTCGCTACTTTCTGCAGAACTTTCCTTACCTTGTAATTGTTGAACGTGCCATAATGTGCATCTGCGTCCAATCTCTATCCCCCCCCCAACCCCCATTTTTGATACCCTAATAGATATTTGACCTGATGGATGCCAAAGCTCGGCAGGATTGCATCAAAGAGATAGATCTCCTTAAGGTAAGCAGCCCTAGAAGAGGCGAGATCATGTGTTTTGCAGCAATCTTTCTTTTTAGGCGGCTCAGCAGAGTCCTTGCACCACAAGAAAACAATTCAGCTGCACAATGCATCTTGCATGTATGTGTGAAGTGCTTGTGCGTACATTTGTAGTTAGCTTCTTTGTTTGGGTGTACGAATATACAGCACAAAGGAAAGAGTAAATGTTTGGACCTGACTGAAAAGTACTTGCAATCTCTGAAGTGTTTGAGTGAGCGTGCCAGTGTATCTACAGTAGATGACTCCAGGTTTGGAGACTCATCATCGATGGCCACTCAGATTAATTTTTTTATTGCTTCAAATGGGACGTACATGTTACCAACATGTTTCTTTTACTTTGGCTGTCTTTTTCACCCCCCACTCCCAAATGAAGTGATACTCATCAAAGTCTCTTTGAGTGTCTGCCGGATTGTTTTGCTTGTAACTTGTACAAAAAAAAAAAAAACCCAAACAATTTTTTTCATCTTCATTCCTAACGTATGTTTCCAGATTATGTTTGCCTTCACATCTGTGCTCGTCTTCCTTGTATGATCACTGCAGGCTGTTTATGCTTGTATGGTTTCTCACATATACGTTCAGGAGACGAAGGAAACTAATTCGATTAGTTTGTGCCACTCTAAACACTCCAGTGTAGCTCCAGGGGTCGATCAAAGACAAGGATACGCGGATGCAGACACCGCATTGTAGAGATATGTAAACTGAGCAGCCCTTCTGTGACTTAATGCCACAAGACATCAGGGTTAACCTCAGTCTGTATCTCTGACCTCCTACAAGTGGTTATGGCAGGGTTCACTGTCAGTCTTTGACAGGTGACTACGTTCCTCATTTTCTTTATATCCTGCTAATTTCCTTCTCTCTGTCTCCTCTGCTGGCTGTCTGTCACATGTACCATTTTCCTCCATTTTTGTCCTCTCACCAATTCATATGTCTCACACTGACCCTCTTCGTTTCCTCATGGTGGATCACCTTCAGCCTTGAGCTTTTTGGTTTTTTTTCCCTCTCTCTGAGCTCATTCAAGTGAACACGGAAGTGCTGCCTGGCCCTTGACTGCACGCCTTGTAATAAAAGGCTGAGTGTGAGAGAGACAGCCATTTTGCCTTATCCCCCTTCTAGACAAGCCAACAGGAGACGCAGCCAAATCAGAATAATGAGAGACACAGTGGCATGGACCGACTGGAATGACACACATACTTGTGTGTGGTTCCATGCACGCATGCCTGGACACACTCACACAGGACGCATACACATTACTCTTAGTCACTGCCTTTCATTGCTCTGCCTATTTGTTTGTTTGTCTGTCTGTATTTGCATCTGCTTATTCATCTGCATTGTCCTGTTGTGGCTTACCAGTTTCAACTGAAGTCCCACTTCTCACTCACTCACTCTTTTGTCCACACTGAGTATCCAGCTCTCTGACATGCCTCAAGTTTCATCATGCATACAGTTCCACATCTGCATGCTCCTCTTTGTCAATTACTATCAAGTCTACATTATGTTCCGAGGAATAATGATGTCAACAATTAAAGATGCTAATTATCTGTTTGTGTGTGTGTGTGTGTGTGTGTGTGTGTGTGTGCTCGCAAATGTGATTAGGCAGCATGTGTTCACTGACAAGGCAAATACCCGTGACGTATTAATCTTTTCAAATAGCAAACATTAACCTACATTTCCACTTTTTTTTACATTTTTATTCAATTGTCTAAAAGGTCTAAAACTGCAGCTGCAGGTTCTGTTTCCAAAATTGTCCCATTCAAGTACAATGGTTCCCCTGATACTCACGGTTTGGCACCTGTGGAGTTGTATATTTGCAGATTTTTGTCCATTTTTTTCTGAATATATATTTTTTGTTTTTACATATTTTGGGTTGTTTTGAACTTATTTTTGAAACTTAACAGACATTTACACGGAAAACACTTATTTAATGCTAATCAGCATTTTTGGAAGAATTTTGGTGGTTATAAAAAAAAAATACATAAACATACTTAATCCCTCCCACCAATGCACTTCAATTATATGCGAATTTTCGCTACTCGCTCAGTCCCTAACCCTGATCCACTGTACTGTAAAACATTTGCTCCGTCTACATGACAAAGCTATGCCATCGGTTCAAAACGTAAGTCATCGTTCGGTAATTTTATATTGTCAGATGGCCTCCCTAGATATCAGTTTCTTCTTTTAGCCATGTCATTAGCTCACACATTATATCGCACGCACGGTTTTACAACATTAAGTAATTACATACGCTGGTGGGTCACAGGCCGTGTGTGTAATTAATTACATAATCGTGTAAAGCTCTATGTGGTATTTCCTTAGACTGGGATTCCATCCGTCATTAGCATCAACATCTGCATGTGTATATCCCCACAGTCCTCTGTATCTTTTGCCTCAGGTTACACTTATGGCAGAGCAATGGGTTGGGTGGGCTTGTCATCGCTCTCTGGCTGTGCTACAGTGTGAAGACATGTAGAACTGACATGCTGAGCCAAATATACATCTGGCAAGCGAGAGGACAAGGGAGGGCCAGGGAAAGATGGAGACATGGGGAAGATACAAGGGAGGACACGTGAGGAGGATCAGGGAGGGATGCAGAGATGGGTGGGGGGAGTGCATTGTACTGTCCAGAGCCCTCCTTCCCCATCTCTGCGTCATTCAGAGCATGAACATTTCTTTAATCACAGTGTAGAAAGCGAAGCCACGTGGAGGACGTGTGTCACACTGCTCTGTCTACTTGTATCCCCCCCGCATATCCACCCTCACCCCACAATGCCGCAATACCATGCCACGCGGGACCTTGACTCAAGCGCTCTATTTGTATCATTCCCTTCTCACGAATATTTTCTTTAAATATGTTCACTTCCCCGTTCCCTGCTCTCTCAATTTAGTTCTTTTTTCCATGTTTGACACTATTAATGCTTTAAATTAATGGTGTCCTTCATCGCCCTCATGGCACCTTCGCTATCTCCGTCCTCCCTCTTCTTGAACTGGATGGATACACTTTGTTTACAACGGGAAATGTTGTTCTTGCTTATTGACCAAGCAGCAGGAAGGAATCGCAGCCTGAGTGCCTGAGATAAGCCCAGCTTGTTTTTCTGACTGTCAGGCGTGTGTGTGTGTGTGTGTGTGTGTGCGCGCGTGTGTCAGGTGGGCTGGGTGGATGGAGCAGCTTCGGTTGTGAAACTTGGACTCTTTCACCTTATCAGACCAGATGTCTGTGTGAGCACCTCACACATTTTGCTGTGCTGCTGGTGAGTCATACTGGATGTGTACTTTTTCTGACGGAAATCATTTCCTAGCAGCGGGGGATTAAATAAACTCCTATAGCCACACATAGGGGGTTCAAACCAGTCAGGCTATTATATAGCATGATTTTTTTTTTCCCCTCGTGGGTTGCATGATACGACCACATCATCAGGACCTTCTTACAATCGCTGTATCTGAGGAAATATTTTCAAATTGTCTTCAACGTTGACAAAACTACGTCTAAATTGTCTGACATTTACAAACACATTAGCATTGTTGAAGACCGGGTTTTCTTTGATTTTTACAAAAACATTTAGTTTAAGTGATTGAAGACCCTGAATTGTCTTTTTTCAATATTTACAAAAACACGTATTGAAAAAGACGACTGTTTCCAAAATCACATTCGTTATGGTCATTGAAGACGGCATTTTCTTTGACGTTGACAAAAAGATGTATGTGAAATTAGCAGAAACCATACTGTCTTTAGAGTTTACAAAAACACGTTTGGATATTGAAGACTCTAAATGTATTTGTTGTAATGCACAGGTGTCAAAGTTTGGCCCGCCACATCATTTTCTGTGGCCTGCGAAAGCAAATCAAGCATGTCAAGTTCCACGATGCTTGCTAAAGTCTGAACCAAAATTTTAAATTGTCAGATGTATTCCACAATAACAGTCATTATTCTTGACTTCTGATTTTAAAACTAGTTATTCATCAATTGTTGTGCGCTGTGTATGTAATATGTGGAGGTTATTCGGCCTGACAGTGCAGAGGTGCAGGGGTTCGATTCCTCAGGCCTTCCTGTGGGGAGGTTGCATGTTCTCCCCATGCCTGTGTGGATTTTCTCCTGGTATTCCTGTTTCCTCCCACATTCCAAAAACAAGCATGGCAGGTTGATGGAACACTCTAAATTGTCCCTAGGTGTGATTTTGAGCGCAAATGCTTGGTGAACAGGGTCGCAGGGAGTTGCTGGAGCCTATCCCAGCTGACTTCGGGTGGAAGGCAGACTACACCCTGAACTGGTCGCCAGTCAATCGCAGGGCACTTATAGAGACAAACGAACATTCACACCCACATTCACACCATCACTGAGTGGGAACGATCCCACGCTGCCCACACACAAGTCCAACGTGTGTGCCTAAATGTGTCCTAAATATTACAAAATATATTACTATATTACATATTATGTTATTATTGTAATTGTGAAAGCCTGACGTGCTCGAGAAAAATACAAGGGCAGATTTAGAATCAGCATTTAAAAATCTGCATTTGATGGACATCCTGTCCATCAAATCTGGGTACATGGTAAAAAAAAAAACAACTCACAATATTTTCAACATGATTTCCATCATTTCCAGTGCATATTTTGATGCGCTTTGGTGAGCTGGATTGAACAGGTCTGCATTGCCATCGATTTCAGTACATTGACTGGTCGTGTTGTGGTTTAAATCTGGAGTCTTGATTTGAGTAGACTATAGATAAAGGTCTGGTCAACAATCTGCTGTACACCCAGACTTTGACAACACCCTAGAGAATAGTTTACTTGCACCTCTGATTTAAAAATGAGGTAAAAATGTGTTATTGAGGATCCTCAATGGTCTCCAAGAAATATTTCGGATGTTCACCTATTATGTCTTAACATTGTTAATAAATAGTTCCCCTTTTTGATTTCAGGATGTTTCCAGAACTCCCATAAGTGAGAGTGACAGTCACATTTTAAATGTGCTCTCATACATTGGTTGCGGTATATCCGCCCTCTTCTTGGGGATCACTCTCCTCACTTACCTCGCTTTTGAGTGAGTCATCATAAGGAAAAAAAAAAGAAATCTGGTCAATTGTGAGTGTAATGGAACACTCATTGTCATTCACCTGATTCCAGAAAGCTTCGCCGTGATTACCCGTCGAAAATTCTCATCAACTTGTCGGCCGCCCTGCTGGGACTGAGCTTGCTTTTCCTGCTGGACTCGTGGCTCTCGTCTTTTTACAACTACAGCTTGTGTATCGTCACCGCCGCCACACTGCACTACTTCCTGCTGGCCTCCTTCACCTGGATGGCCCTGGAGGCCGTCCACATGCACTTTGCCCTGGTCAAGGTCTTCAACACATACGTGCCTGCGTACATCCTCAAGTTCTGCGCTGTCGGGTGGGGTAAGGAAAAAGACGGCACAGTCTTGGTAATGACATTATGAAGAGCACAAACTGCAACCATACAGACTATGTATGGCCTTTCACTTGAATAGCACTTTTCTACCGTTCATTGAATTCAGGTTTTAACGTTTTCCCGAATCACCTAATGATGATGCAGCATCAGGAGTTCCGTATTTTCCGCACTATAAGGCGGACCTAAAAGCATTCGTTTTTCTTAATAGTCAACAGTGCGCTTTATAATCCGATGCGCCTTATATATGATTCTGTAAATCGCTTTGTTACAGCTGCAGCGGTTGTGAAAGCTCTATATAAATAAAGCTGTATTGTATTGTATTCCCTTTAGCATAGCTCCATCTAGTGAATGCATAACACAACCGCAGCCACTATTGTAGCTTCTATTCTATGGGCCTTATAATGCGGTGCACCCTATAGATGAAAACCATTTTAAAATAGGCCATTCGTTGAAGGTGCACCTTATACTCCGAAGCGCCTTATAGTGTGGAAAATACGGTAATTAGGTGTGCATTAGCTTGCCTCCAGATTCTAAAATTATGTGGATAGTGTGACCCTAACAATCACATTTTAGTGGACTCAAACATAATTTCTTGTAGATACATTCACCATATTTCTAATATTTGTCTTATTAAAGTATAGGATCTCAAGCTTTTGGGGTCCTTGAGGAAAAAAATATTCATGCTACTATAGAGGATGTTATTGTTTTTGTTCAGTTGCAAGAAAGAGAGCCAAGGGAGCTGTAGTCAAAGATTGACAATTTAATGTGTCTCCCTGTATAGTGTTTTTAAAAAATGCTGCTAATCCTGCTCTGGCAATGTGCCTATGTCTTGTTTTATTCTTGCAGGCGTTCCTCTGGCCATTGTCTGCTTGGTGCTGGCCATAGATAAAGACGCCTATGGGAACACTCAGGAGACAGCAGTTGCAGCAAAGAGTAAAATTACCAACGAATTGTAAGTACTCCCCATGATAGTATATAGAGCAAGTTTGTTTCAAATATAAGGTTACAGTTTTTGCAGAACATACCGTAAATAACAAGAGTTAAAATAGTGTCCTCTCCGGGGCATTGTATCTAGCTGCTGGCTGCAGAACGACATCTTCTTCTACGTGACGGTGGTGGCCTTCGTCCTGCTGGTCCTGTTGTGCAACGCAACCATCTTCGTGGTGGTTCTGATTCAGATCCGCAAGATGGCCGCCAACAAAAAGGCGTCGACCAGCAGTCGCAGCACCATGCAGGACTTGAGGGCGGTGGCCAGCCTCACCGTTCTGCTGGGTCTCACTTGGCTCGTGGGCTTCTTCACCTTTGGAAAAGGCAAAGTGGCCATGATGTACCTGTTCACCATCTTCAACACGCTGCAGGGTAAAGATAAAAAACTTACAGATTGATTTTAATGCCAGATTGATGACGTGTGAAAGGAGAGTTTCCCCCAAGCACTGTTTGGTGCCAATAGATTGACTTTTTATGTTTGCATGGTTAAATGTTGAGAATGTTACCGTAATGACACATCATTAAGCTCCAAAAGGCTTCAACTGATTCTCGTTTACCATTTTCTGCTAGAAAATGGAATGGTGTCCATTGATTGGCCACCAAGTAATCTCAAATCGAAATTGATTTTTGAAACGATAACGACTGAGTGGTTTGCGCCAAACGCTGCGGAATTGATGAGCAGAAAAGAAAATGGCTTAACACAAGACAGATAAGCGTTTTGATTCCAATCCGTAGTGCGGTGTTTTCAAAATGTGGGGTAGTCAATGTTATGTTGCGCGGGATTGAATGTAAAGCAACTTGTCATCTGGTTTATTAACTTTTCAAATCAAGTAATCACTAAAAAACTAAGTTCCTTTCAAAGTCAAGTAATGAGTTGAGTAACTAAGTTCCTTTTTCAAGGTAACTGTGGTACCCCAAGTTATGAGCTCAGTGACAGCCATAAGAGAGCCACCCCCCTAGGAATAAAAGAAATCATTGTTGGACATTTACCACAATAAATTGAAATGAAAATCACACCTTATTTTGTGGAAAAAGCATCTGTGTGATGACAGCAGTGTATTTTATGAGTGTGGTTTAAGGTGACGAATGAAAATTGAACAGTTGTCTGAGTGGCGCCACTTCATTGCAAAAATGGGAATATTTTTTTCCTCTCTTCTGCAGGGTTCTTCATTTTTCTCTTCCACTGCCTGATGAAAGAAAATGTGCGGAAACAATGGCGAATCCATTTGTGTTGCGGTGCTTTAAGACTCGCTGAGCGTTCAGGTACTCTATTTTTTCAAAATGGGAATGAGTTGCTGGCTGGGTGTGGAATTGAGCTCCGCTTTGTGTGTTTTGTGTTTTCAGACTGGAGTGCGACAACGGGCGGTCACCGCAGGAAAGAGAATCTTATTAATTCCAGCTCCACCGTCAAAACCTCGCTCAGGAACACTTCTGAGTCTAACACTGGCATGGAAAACCAGAAGGGGGCGTAAAAAGGCCCCCCCTCCCAGTGGTTTGACTCGATGCCTTAAACCTGCTTTGCCGTGGGGAATTGTCCAATTTCACGTAATTGTTTCAAAATTAACAGCTACAGTCATGCCTTGAGATACAAGCTGAATTCATCCTGTGAACACACTCCTAACTTAAAACGCTAATATACTTGAAGGGCTGTAATAATATCGAAACAAATATTTAGCCCGTCCATGGCCTTTTCCATTCGGTGTTTAGCATTAGCATTAAGGTAGCAGACTTAAAGGGCATTTTCTTTACAAAATGATGTTCTATGGAGTCCCCCTAGTCCAAACATGGCATTCTGATTAAATTTGTGTTTGTGTACTATGAGTTAAGTGGTAAAATACACCGTTTTTTTTTCTTTTTCAATATCAGGGGGTGGCCATTTTGCCACTTTCTGTCGACTGAAAATGACATCACAGCTGATCAAGGGCTCAGTAATGACCAATCATGGCTCACCTGTTTTCTGAAGCTGAACCAGGAGCAACTGTGATGCCATTTTCAGTCGACAGCAAAGTGGCAAATTATCTCAAGGCACCACTATCTCAATGCCGACGATGTATTGTAACTGTCAGAATGCTTAAAAACTCTTTTACAAGATGGCAGAAGGTACAGTATATCATCAACCCGTGTATGCGCTTTTTGTGATATTAATGCAAAGCCAAAACTCAAATGGCACTGAAATTCAAAACAATATACTGTATCACCAAATTACAGTATTAGCTTAATTTTTTTTTTTTATAAGCAAGTAACATATTCATATTATTCCAGTCCCAGAATGAATTGCAGTTCTTTTTCAGCATTAGGACTTTGTGCTCAACAAGTAGCAATTCACTGATTCTAAATGTGAATTAAAATGTGACGGAAGAATGTGTGAAAAGTTGCATTTTGGTACTTTATGTCCATTTTGCTTATTGTGTGTACCCATGTTTACCCTACTTTGGTCAAACAAAAATGCAAACATAATAAATAGTATCATGCCTGATTTATTGAATATTTATTTTTATGCAATGAAAAGTTCAAGTGATTGATCAAAGTCCTATTAAGATAAGAGATAAGAAGATAAGAAAACCTTTATTAGTCTCGCAATGGAGAAATTCCCAATTCACAGCAGCAAAGACTATTTTAGCCTTATTCATGTCTAAAATTATTTACCCTGATCCAGGTTAGTATTTTTACCCTGATTCTTGAGAAGCAGACTTGCTGTTGCCAAATTCTTGTCAAACATGCTATTTTCACAGATTCTTGTCGAACAGTACCATTTCCCTTGCTCGTCCCTGATTCTTGTATGGCATACTCTTTTTCCTTATTTTTTTAATAACACAGAAAAGGATCAAGGAATGACTAAGAACATATTTTAAACATGATTTTTGATTGGCACACTTTTTATTCCCCAAGTCTTGCCTAATATACTTAGACCCTGATTCTCGGCCAGCACATTTATTCTTTCAGATTCTCGTCTGTCATACGTTTCCCTTCCTTTTGACACTGTACCATTTGACAAGTTACCATTTTTCCCTGATTCTTGACGAACAAAACCACTCTTGCCTCACAATCTCTCACCCTGATTCTTGGCGAACGTACTTTGTAAAAACTGCTCCGTGGTTCTTGCCTAACACACTTTTTCCGGGATTCTAGCACAACTATTACGATATTCTTGACTAACGTGCTTTCTCGACTTTGATTATTGCGCTGCATATTGTTTGGAATGATATTATAATAAATTTGAACGATACCCCTTGGTTGTTGACCAAAAATGCTTGACATTCTATTTTCATCTTTTCATGAATGTTACCATTCCTTTATTCTTGATTGGCATTCTGATTTTTTTTGTACTCTCTGACACTCTCAGTCTTTAAAAATAAATAAATAAACAAATAAATGTCCATTGTTTGAAACTTTCTGGTTGTTTATGTAGACTGGCAAATGTGCAACGCTATCTACGAGTCAATGTGTCAAACTACCCTGCAACAATTACACGAGTCATTCGCAAGCCACTCAAGGGTGCTGGTGGTCGATGTTTAGCGGCTGGTTTGGAAGTGTTCTCCCTTTCTTTTCCTAAATTCAAAGAGGCTTTCTAATTTTAATCTCTTATCTGCATGGATGTCTGCAAAGTCACTTCTTTATAGCATTAAGAGTTCGGGGATTTTTTTTTTTCCTTGAGTTTAGGATTCTGGCTGAACTTGCTGGATGACATTCTGCTCATAGTTGTGCACAAGAAGACTCCCACACCCTTTCACAAGCTCACACATCCCATCAGTCAGTGATATTTTGGGGCTTTCTTCTATACAAAAAAGAAACATTGTGGTGGCATTTTTCACCCAACCAATGACAAGTTACCGCGAAGCCCGGTGGCGGAATTTTTTCTGAAATTTTGGCAGCTGCTCATGTAGGTAAACACATCAACTTTGCAGTCAAAGGAAAAACTTACCTGTTGTTCGCCTTTGGTCAGGTAAGAAACTTCAAATGTACCTTTTCTATCATTTATGTGAGAGGACACAGCAAAAAAAAAAATACAAATACAAATAAATGTTATACAGCAATAATAATTTCTTCATTTCTACTTGCTTGCTCAATCGTGCCGCGCTGAGAGTTTCAACCTAATTCATGCTGTTGTCAGACTGTTGACTTTGGAGAGGTTAAGCTCACCCGAAAAGATATTTACACAACTAATAAAAGCACATGGACAAGAAAATCTGTCCATCTGCGTTTTTTGTTTTATTTGACCCTCCGAATTGTAAACTGAGAAAATTAAGGTTGAGTAATGCATAGTCTGTAAAGAAGTTCAAAAAAATACACATGTAGCAGCATCAAAAATATATACTATATACTATATATATATATATATATATATATATATATATATATATATATATATATATATATATATATATATATATATATATATATATATATATATATATATTTGGACAGATTTAACTTGTGGTATGATAGTAGTAGAAGTAATTGTACAGGTACTAGTACTAGCAGTAGCAGTAGTAGTATCCGATCCAATTATTTGAAGTGCGTAAAGTTGACCAAAGTGCTTACCGCTGTGTAACCCAAACAAATAAAACAGAGCAAGTAAAATGCATGTAAATACCAGCAGGTATCGGTACCAAGATAAAACAGAGGTACAGTAAAAACACCAATCGGAAAAATAAAAGTACACACAATATAAGAACAAAACTATCATCAACAGCTGAAGCTGAGGGACTAGTCAAAGGGAGAAAAAAAATGTGTTTGAAGTGACTTTGCCTCGGGCCAAATACAAAGGATAACTGCACGATTACTTCTTACACATTCCACAACATTAAAAGTCAGCTAGACATACTTATGATTATTAGGACTAATAACTATCAAGTAATCATCTTTATGCAAATGTAAATAAGCTGAGTTTTCACTCATGACTGAAAGCTTTTTAACAGTCTTCTCCTTTACTTCATGATAACGCATTGTCAGGAGAAACCTGGGGTATCAGTATCTTGCTTAACTAAGGACATTAGGTCACAAGAGTTGGGGATTGAACCCAGAACCTTCAGGTTGGGAGTTGAGCACCCTCGCACGTGAGCCATGCGGTGCTGATTGGTTAATGCATTCCGTGATGATGTTCCCGTCAATATATGAATGTAACCGGGAGGTAAACTTTCCTCCGTTTCTGGAAGTATTTCATAGCTTTTAAATTCATCCATCCATTTCCTGATCCACTTTTCCTAAGCGTGCTGGAGCCTATCTCAGCCGTCTTCGGGCAGCAGGCGGGGGACACCCTGAACTGGTTGCTAGCCAATCGCAGGGCACACATAGGCAAACAACGATCCGCACTCACACTCATACCTCGGGACAATTTAGAGTGTTCAATCAACCTGCCATGCATGTTATTGGAATGTGGGAGGAAACCAGAGTACCCGGAGAAAACCCATGCAGGCACGGGGAGAGCATGCAAACACCACACAGGGAGGCCGGAGCCGGAATCGAACCCTGCACCTCTGCACTACGTGCTTACCAGTCGAACACCGTGCCTTCTTTTGAATTCACTTGACCCCAAATTGATGATTTACATTTACCCTATTAAAGAGGCTGCTGATGATTCTATAGTTAGATTCTATAGCTAGATTCTATACTTGCCGTTGTTTTTTTTTAAGTGTAGGTATATTGTGTTACAATTTTCTTGGTAACACTTGTAACTGATGTCAAATCAGATACATTTGATTTCGAAATTTGATTGGATTATTTTTTCTTTTTGTGGGCTATGTTTAGAAGCCAATTGCAGCTGTTAACTCACTCATTTTGTTTACCTGACCTCATCTTCAGCCATGTACCCAACTTTTCACATCAAGCCAGTCACACAGATCAATTGAGTCCCAACCAGTGTGCTGTGACTTACAGTATCATCCGCCACCTGGTCTGAAAACATTTTTTTCCCCCTTCAAATGATCTATCCAACTCATGCCACTGGCGTGTATTGCGTAATAACGAAATGCTTTTCCATTACATGGCAGAAAGCACATCATTTACAGTGCGTATCCACTTTTTGAATTTTTGTGTGGTGGTTTGCCGCAGGACATTTGGCATATAAAATATGTGCCACGGCTCAAGATTGGGAAGGAGGACCATTATATATATATAAAAAAAAAAAAGTTTACCTGCACATGCGTATTTCCTTGTCCTCTGCGGTTTTCAGTGCCGGCTGACCCATGGAGGATGGCATGGACAGTCCGGTGGCCGTCAAGGTGGAGGGCCACTCCCGTAGCGTGATCCTCAGGTATTTCCGGGGCGACATCGGCAGCATGGTGGACGCTCACTTCAGCCGCGCTCTCAGCAAAGACGGCAAGGACTACGTGCCGGTTGCCAAGGCCAAGAAAATGCGTAAAAACATCAAGTCAGGTAAGCCAGGCAAGGTCGTCCAAAGTCACTCACAAATTGACTTCTATTTATAAATTCATAAATTTCAACTATTCTTATTGAAATTTATAAATATTAATGGGAGGTTTCGATGACTTGTTTGTTTGTTTGTTTTTTGTAATTCTTGCCGCCCCCCTCCCTGCAAATAATCCCTTTCTGACCAGTTTGGTGAAATTTCACGTGTCACATTCCATTGTAGTTGTCAATCAGAGGCATCGGTGACTGACAGGTAGCATCCTGATGTTCATTTTAACTGCTTGCTCTCCATCAGAGGACAGCAGCAACAGCCACACCAACTTGGTCGAGCCTGCGCCCGTGACAGGCCGCCACTTGGCTTTCGGCCCCGCCGACGACCACGCCGGGCCCTGGCACTCATTCATCGGCAGGACAGGGGAGACGTCGGGCTTGCCGTCCGCCGCGTATTCCGTGGAAGACCTGAGCTTGACTGGGCAACAGTACGCCTCGTCGCTGCTCAACCTCCTGCACGGCGACCGCGCCGAGATGGCGCCCGGTGTGGCCTCTGGCTCCAAGACCGAACATCTGGCCAATTGGATGGTGCCCCAAGGATTTAGAGACTCTGTGGAACCCGCTGGAGGCTTTGAGCCTGGTAAGCCTTCGTATGCAATACAGCATCTGCAGTCAGGCTTCCTGGGAGGCTATCAAACCTTCCAAAATGGACATAATTAGAAGAATCATCCAAATAAACGTGTCTTTGTTGTCCCTGCTCATAAATGATTGTTGTGTTGTTTTTGAACTTGGGTTCCTGGTGATTCGTAAACTGTAGCTTGAGGGTGAGCAATATAATTTGCAAATAATTTTTGTGTTGTGTCATTATAAATAAGTACATAACTAGAGCCAATAAAAGAAACATAATAAATAAATGTCTTCCCTATTTTAATGTGGACTAATTAAAAATATCTGATATGATTGATGCGGGCGGCCCGGTAGTCCAGTGGTTAGCACGTCGACTTCACAGTGCAGAGGTACCGGGTTCAATTCCAGCTCCAGCCTCCCCTGTGTGGAGTTTGCATGTTCTCCCCGGGCCTGCGTGGGTTTTCTCCGGGTGCTCCGGTTTCCTC
>CAAKHF010020753.1:18756-35729 GCA_901007745.1 Hippocampus kuda
GGTTGAACCCTTATCCAAAGGTTGCTCGTCTGTGTGCCCTGCGATTGGCTGGCAACCAATTCAGGGTGTCCCCTGCCTACTGCCCGAAGACAGCTGGGATAGGCTCCAGCACCCCCCGCAACCCTAATGAGGATAAAGCGGTTCGGAAGATGAATGAATGAATGAATGATTGATGCGTTATCATTTAAAAATGTGACATCCCCAAGCTAATACTTTTTGGGGGGAATAAAAGACCTGTTTTTTTTTTGTTGTTTTTGTTTTTGTTTTTCAAAAATATAGTCCTATTAGTGAGAAAATAAATGCATTTTGTCCAGAATAAAAGGTATAATATTGTCATTTTTAAATTCACCGGCTAAAATGTGCCTTTCTTACCTTGCTAAACATTGACTTTTATATATTAATATTACGAATTTATCTGGAAAGTTTTTCTCCTGGCAAATGCATCTTTGTTCTTGTAAAGACGACAATTTTGTGGCATGGTAGTTATGTTTAATTGGTGTTGGGTGTATGAGGGGGTCCATGGGGAAAAAAAACTCTCACCTGGACACAAAAAGTTGAAGAATCCTTGTGTTAATGTAAATTCCCACGACAGTAGGGAGTCAATTGTGGTATGAGCAGAATTGGCTACACACTGATTTTCTAATTGCTGATGTCGCAATAAACATTCGGCAGAGTTCGGATGACACAATGCCACTTTTTGCCCCAACTTGAAACCCTTGAAAAAAAACAACGTGGCTTATTTGCGGATTCTCCCCATCCCTGAAGAGTCACATTCTCATCTATTTTTAACTCTTGAGTCATGTTTACTGTTCATGAGTTTTTTTTCCTTGAGCTCCATGTTAAAGTGTTAACTATTCGTGTTTGTAATTCAAATGAGATCGCCATGCCAGGAACATGACATCACATTTTTCTTGTGAAAATCGCAGTATTTTCGCTACGGTCTTACTTTGTGCTGTTTCCACGTGTTTGTTCCCCACCTACAGACAAGTATGCAGTTGTTGTATTGTTCCAGTGTTGTGTGTTTGAACCCCCTCCTTGTACATGTGGTGTCGTTGGGCAGATCCAGAACAGCCCATTCAAATGAGAAGCAAAGTGTTTTTGCTTCAAGCTGTTTATTTGTCATTCACCTTCAAAGTACTTTGATTGCTTCGTACAATGGGAAACTTCGCTCATTAAGCAAGTGTATGGTGAGCAAGTTATTATTATTATTCATGGTAAATTCAACGGACAAATGTCCGTATTTATATCAGAGAGCAGGTTCGTGTCTAAATGAGTGTTTTTAGAAGTAGCAGTAAGAAATTCCCATGTACAAAAAAATAGTTACTTTATGTGTGGGTTTCGTCTGTATTCTGCGTCAAGTTTTGTGAATAAAAGACTCCATGTGAAGGAATGTTAAATGCAAACCAAACCCACTGGTGTTCGAAGATTATTTCTTGAAGTCAGCTTTGTTGTCTAGTGTGCGTTAGCGTTTGCACAACACAATGAAAGACTTACGCAACATGAGTGCCCTGTCCTGGCTGGTCCTCCAATATTTTAATCCAGTAAATGCGGCCGGTGGGTCTCAAACTGGGGTGCCCCGACCATTTGGGAGTCTGCAAAAGAAAATAAACCAATCACTAATTCCTTCATCAGCTCAATCAAGTTTATGATATGTTCATGATATTATCACCAAAATATGACATCACTATATAGCTGTAAGTCAATTTTAAGAACAAGAGGCTTATCGTTACCGGAATTAAGTCCCATTTTATTTCAGGAATTGTAGAGTCCTCTTTTTAAAGTAAATATCGGCAGAATATTAAAATGGTAAAGTTCTATTTCACTTAGGAATCAGACTGTATTCCCTCACTAAACATTTCCTTTCATATCATATTTACACCTTGTCTTAAAACTATGACTTTATTTTAGAATTTAAGACAACAAATATAAAATATATATTTTTAAAATGGAATAAATTGAAGAAAAAAAATCTGCAAATAGGTGAATCCATGGATTCCGAACTGAGAATATGCGGGGATCCACTGTATGTCTGTGGTACAGTATACATTGGAAACCCAATTTCTTGCTGTTTTTCTTTGGAGGGTGTGGGGGGGGGGGGGCTGAATTGACAGCCTTTTTTTTTTTTTTTTTTTTACAGCCACTTACACACTTTTAGAGTGTGATTCAATAATTTGTCGAGTTGAATGGAAACCAGCTGCTGCTGAATGGAGACCAAAAGGTCCATCATCATGCTTCACTGAATGCCCACGATTTTTGTCATTTGTCTGTTGGAGATGAGCTTCAAATTGGGCCATTATTTTGACACTTTTTAGGATCATCTTCCAATCAATTCTATGCTTGACTGAAGGCAAAAGAGGAAGCTCATCATAACAGTGGATTCTATCTGTCTGTCTGGCTAGCGAGCTGCCTAGCTAGCTATGGAGCAAGGCAATACAGTACAGTGATCCCTCGCTATTTCACGGTTCGTTTTGCGTGGCTTCAGTGGATCGCGGATTTTTTCAAACATATTCATTAAAAAAAAATCCATATACATGGAGTAAAGTACTGTATATGTTGCTCTATGTGAATCGCTGTTGTTTTGCAGCTTCTCGTGGACCGTTTGCGGACTTTTTGCGGACTTAAAAAAAAACTATGTTTATTGGTTACTACTTCGCGGATTTTCGTTTATCGCAGGTGGTTTTGGTACCCATTAACCACAATAAACGAGGGATGACTGTACTGTAAAAACAGTCGTGTTATTTATTCACATTTCCACTGCCACTGACTATTCTGTAAGTCTCGAAATTGGATGATTATTACCATTGACATTCCCCAATGCCACACCAATGTCAGGAGGGAGGCTGACTAGCTGAGTGGGTCAAGTCAGCAAATATGCAGAGGAAAATACCCATTTCTTCTCTCAACTTTAATCTCCTCAGTACATCCTCAGCATCATCATCTGCTTATTTAAGATATCCTGCTGGGATTTTACTTTGACTTTAATAACGTGTCTCTTTGCTTGCTGTATTGGCCATGCCTTCCAACAGGTCATTTGTGTTTGTCTTGCACAGTACAGTACGCAGGTGTCACTTTCACACACAAAAAAAAATCCAATACATTACTTTTGTTAGTCATAAATGTGAAATGTACAATATATACACAGTATACTGTATATATAGTAATAGGGTATGAGATATCACATACAGGGTATTGTAAGCACAAACACAATGCAAATAACATCCAAAGCATAAAAAGAAACCAACAGAATAGCTAAAAGTGGATATAATCCGGTCAGCCTTTAACCTAAAATCATCTATCTCAAATTGAATTACTTGTCTTAACCTTATGTAAAAGAAGATTTGGGGGGCATGTCAGAGATGTTCGCTCAAACAGTGATGAGGACTTTGGTCACAAGAAAATGCTTCCAATGTAACAAATGTTATTTATTACATATGATCATTTGAAATTTTGCAAGATTTTAGCAAGCATCAATCATGGAAGTTGACATGTTTGATTTGCTTTCGCGGGCCACATAAAATGATGTGGTGGGCCACATCTGGCCCCCGGGCCTTGAGTTTGACACCAGTGGACTATACATGATGCTCACTCACTAAACAATGCGAGTGGCAGCGTGTGTGCGTGTGTGTCATATACATTATAAGGAGGGACATGACTGAAAGTGACACTCGACTCCTTCACTCTCAAGTGTGTGAGCATTTAGTTGCACAGGGCCGACCTGCAGGACCCTTAGCCACCCACCATGGTGGTCCACGTCCGCGTCTCCGGCAACTTCAGCACCGTGGACAGTAGCCTCCCTACGACCCCACCGGACGGCACCGCGCGCGGACCCGGCGAACAGGACGCTTCGGGCGGCTTGAGCCGCAGCGGCCACACGGCGGTGGCCGTGTGCCTGGGCGTCATCCTGGTGGCGGGCATTGTCAACAACTCGCTGACGCTGCTGGTGTTCGCTCGGTTCCGGTGCTTGTGGACGCCCATTAACGCGATTCTGCTCAACATCAGCCTGAGCGACGTGCTGGTGTGCGTGTTTGGAACCCCGCTGAGCTTCGCCGCCAGCCTGCGCGGACGCTGGCTCATCGGGGAGTTCGGGTGCAGGTGGTACGGCTTCGCAAACTCTTTCTTTGGTGAGTCAACGTTTCCGGGGCCACTTTTTGGGGAATTTCGGATGAAGTTCAAAAGCGAGCAAATAATGAAATGCAAGCATCCAACTACCGGGGGATTGTTTTCTTCCTATTTGGCATTGGTGAGCGGTGACAGCGAGAATCGTTCTGATTCTCCTGTGTGGCGTTGGCGTGGCTTTTCTCTTCTCCTTGGTGTCAAACGTTACCATGTTAAAAGCAGCGTTAACTGACAGGGGTGTCAAACTGAAGTTCGGAATAAGTTGATAAAGTGGACTGAATGAGTTAGAACGACAGGATGTCCCACCAAAAATGTACTCACTCTTCTTTGACTGGCCATTACTCAGAAGTGTCAAAAGTTAGAGCAACATAGCTCGATGCTAACTGCTAACGGGCATCCTACCATTGCTATTTGAATTTAATTACTGCATTATTTAATGGTGTTTAATACCATTTAAAGCCTTCATTTTCACAAAATAAATTTCATGACTTTTACTGATTTTCTCATGACCCGCACAAACGATATCGATTAAAATAAGCGGGTCATTTTTACAACACATTTCGCCACCAATCAGTTCTCTTAACAAAAGTCCATGGTCCTGTTATCGGTCTCCCGCTCTTTTCCAGGCATCGTTTCTCTGGTGTCCTTGTCCGTCCTGTCATACGAGCGCTACATCACAGTGCTGCGTTCCTCCCAAGTGGACATGTCAGACTTCCGGAAGGCCTGGTTGTGTATCGGGGGTTGCTGGCTCTATGCCCTCTTCTGGACGCTGCCTCCACTTCTGGGCTGGAGCAGCTATGGGCCCGAGGGTCCCGGGACCACCTGTTCGGTCCAGTGGCACCTGCAGTCACCCAGCAGCATCTCTTACGTGTTGTGCCTCTTCATCTTTTGTCTGCTGCTCCCGCTTCTTCTCATGCTCTACTCTTACGGCCGCATCCTGATCACCATCAGACGGGTGAGGTCAGACACGCTCATTCAAATGTACCGGGTTACTGTCCTTAAGTCAATTTATCAGGTATGTTTATGTTGCTTGAATATTTTTCTGAGGACTTTTTTTTTGTTCCAAGATAGCAAAATGGGCATCGTAATATAATTGAAAGTAAAAAAAAAAAAAAAAATATATATATATATATATATATATATATATATATATATATATATATATATATACAATTTTTTTTCTCTTGTACTTACAAATCTGTACTTTTTTTACTTTTACTGAAGCACATGAGTTTTTTTGATTTGTAGTATTTCTACTTATATACTTAATACTTTAATTATATATCAGATAATATCGTTTAACATTAAAATGTGTTTTAACTTAATGAAACGTTTAGTGTCTCATGACTTAATATTATTATTTATCACATTTGTGATGATTATTACCACTAGTACTATAGAAGATATTCAATTTTATATAAATATTACATAAATTATTTCACTTTTTAAAAATAATTGTTAAAATTATATATAATTATTTCCATTTAATTAAAAGCATTGCCCTGCGATTGGCTGGCAACCGGTTCAGGGTATCCCTGAAGACACTTGGGATCGGCTCCAGCACCCCCCACGACCCTAGTGAGGATAAAGCGGTTCGGAAAATGAATGAATGAATGAATGAAAAGCATGAATGAATGAAAAGCATTTTCAATTTCATTATTTGCTGAATTAAAAAAAAATCTACAAAAGGGCCACTGGTTGTTTGCATTTTAATAACCACTCATTACTGTTTGATTAAATTTTTGTCGTCATCATAAATAGTCATTTCAGTATAATTTGAAAGCACTTAAACAACTTAATTTATTCATCTTATTATAAGATGAAAGAGTTAATTTATTTTCCATTTGTACCAATTAGTGAAATTGTCAAGGAAGGGCATCGATGTAAAACCAGTGCCAAAAAAAAAAAAAAAAAAAATCATGTGAGTGACTCACTGCGGTGCCTCCTTCCGGGACAATTCAAAACTTTCAACAACAGCAAGAGAAATGCTTTGACTTTAAGTAGAGTATTTTTTCCGCCTTTCTCTCACATTTATCTCCCAGTGCTCTGTTGACAATCTTAAAAATAAACCCAACCACGTAACCACCAGGAAGGAGGGCAATTTCTTCCCTGGGGTGTACGGCTGCATTTTCAAGGTCGACGACCCCCTCTGGTTTGGCGGTGACTCATGCATGACTCCTTGCGGCTTACATAAATCCGGCTATCACACAAATAATTCCTAATGAAGACTTGTCAATGGGCGCGCCATCAGTGAATCGCCGCCGAGATATTTTTAGGACGGTTACTACTGGATACCTACCCTTATGTAAGCACCTCTATTTTCAAACAGTGTGCTCACCCGAGGGAGTCATGAATGAAGAGGGTGGGGGTCTTTGCAGACTTGATCACTGTACAGCCAGGGGGTCCGTTTCTTTTGCAGCGAGAGCCTTCAGACATCAGCCTCTGGCTTTTCTTTGAAACACGTCAATCGGACTGTAGATTTTCTGCTTGGCTCCTTACTCAATGGCATCAGAGCTTGTTGGCTTTTCTTTCTGGCCACAGAACTGGACACCTCATTCAGTACACCTTGAGATCAAAAATAAGTTTCATGAGTATGATGCCTTTCGGATATGAACATATTTCCTCAAATATATGAAAATAGAGCGACATAGAGAGACAGAGAGAGAGAGAGAGAGACAGAGACAGAGACAGAGAGAGAGAGAGAAATGTTATTGAAGAGTTCTCTCCTCAACCAATTAAAATGCTGTTGCTAAGCAAAACAGCACCATCTAAAGAGGCACATAAACAGCAAATTAACCACGCGCTGGAAGGCAGTTTTTCACGTAGCAAGAATGTGGAGACACAAAGATTAGAGTCCTGGAAATCTCTGGCATGCAGTCACTCCAGAAGGTTACTTATTGTGTTCATCGGTTCTTGGAATCTCTCTCTCATAAAAAAATATATACATACAGTATATATATGTATATGCACACACACACACACACACACACACACACACACACACACAAAATGAAATGAGACAATTGGAAATGAATCAGGAGCACAGTAAGGTGACTTTTATGGGCTACCACTACTTCCACCACTAGATGGCACCAAAACCCCTTGTTGACGTTCTATTGTTGATGTTGAAGATAGAGCAAAAATGCTATGGCAAAATTCTTCCAAGTTTATGAAGTGTAATTTAAAAAAAAAGACATTGACAACGCTGTCTTGAAAATTATATTTGAATGCGCTCAAATAATTGAATGAAGGGCATTAATAGGGTTTTATTGGGAAACGGGTAAAATGTAACCCAAAATGTCCATCCATTTTCCGATCCGCTTATCCACACAAGGGTCGCGGGGCGCGCTGGTGCACCACTGTATTATAACTTGAAAAGACCGTGACTATTTTTTTTTTGTCACAATACAGCTTTGTGTTGTGGAGTTAGTGGCAAAAGCGGAGGACTCAAGCGTGGATTGATTAGAAAAAGGAAAAACAAGCTATGACAGCATGATCAAGAAAACAATGATTTAAGTGCAAAAACATGTTGCAAAGTAACAGGAAAAAAAAACTAAACACTCAAGACAACAGGGGGCATGATAACGACTCTGTCACATGACAGCATCAATGAACCACCACCAAGCGAAAGCAGGGAACTACCAACAAATTGATGAGACAATGAGGCACACTTGAACAAGACGCGAGTGGCTGGAGGGAGCTAACTGGTTGACACGAAAGAAACAGAGCTAACAAGTACACGTGAGGATGAAAATCAAACGTGCTGATGAGAAGTGCACTTGGGATCCAGGAAAACAAGAAATCACATAAAAGAAAGCAAAATCGGATGAAAACAACGCAGAACAACATCCAAACTGCAATCATGATAATTTTATCCCTCTTAATTCCTATGGCATGGCATTAATTTATGGCACACATGCCGATGTTTGATTGATGTTAGGATAATTGAGGGGGTCCTTAGAAAAATATTGGCCCTGCATCCAGAAAGTTTGAGAATATTACTATATGTATGACGATTGTAAGACAAGTTCTTATTGTTCAGATGGGGAAGATCAACCCCCTGACAACAGCGCGTCGAGACCATCGCATCCTGAGGATGGTGTTGACGTTGGTGTCGTGCTATCTGTTGTGTTGGATGCCCTACGGCGTGGTAGCGCTCATGACCACGTTTGGCGGCTCATGGCTGGTCACGCCCTCCTCTAGTGTGGTTCCCTCCGTCCTGGCCAAGTTCAGCACCGTCATCAATCCCGTCATCTACATCTTCTTCAACAACCAAGTGAGAACCGTCACCATGTTGTGACTGATGACGACATCCACGACGATGCTCGCGATGATGTTACCGATGACAATGGCAATTTTTTTTAGAGTCTATGTTGGAGCTAAAATGTATTTTGATTATCCTTTCATGTCGTATTTGTCCTAGTTTTCCCGATGTCTCCTGGCCTTCGTGAAGTGCAACGCACAGCCGCTGTCTATTCAAGAGGCGCGGCCCAGCTCGAGGTCACAGAGGTTGTGTGACTTGTTCCCCGGCGGGCGGCAACGTCGCTCGCTCAGCGCCGCCACCGACCACAACGGCTGCCGCCGTGCCCTTGTCGTCCACTACACCCCGCACCGTCTTGTCAATCTCAAGACTGAAAGGTGACCTGTCAGTGTATTGTTTGATGAGTGAATGTACAACAACACCAGACCTCTACACAAACTGTGAAGACAATGATGTGAGATGTTGCAAGTACTCACACTCTGGACTTTAGAAGAACTACTTTACTTGTTTTAAAAAATACAAAAAAAAAAAAATGGTGGAAGTAGAAGTACTGATTCAACTCCTACTTAAATGTAAATTAGGACAAACTGAATGTCTTTTACCATGTGTATATATAATACTTGTATTGACAATAAAAACAATAAAACATCTCTGTACACAAAATAAGTTTCTTTCTTTTATTAACTTACATAGTCTTGGACTATGTTTGGTATATACAGTGGACCCCCACCATTCGGGGGGTGAGGGTAATAGGGACTGGGCTGGCTCGCAAATAGCAAAAAATCCGCTTAGAAATGACAATCAGAATAAATACATTGAAGAAAAATATGTTTGTTCTCTAATAAGTGTTTCTCCAAGAAGTAAATGAATAAATCCTCGCCACCCCACCTGCTGCTCAACGCCTTCCTCACTCACAACCGACAACGGAAGGCTCGAAAGCAGCTCGGCTAAGGGAAGATACATTTTGGGGCTGTTGGCATAGCTAGCTAGCTAACTGCACAGCGCAACTGTCCCAGACCACGACTGATTCAAATGAAGAGGCTGAAGTTCTTACATAGTGGGGAAGTGGCAACTCAAAAAATTGGGAAAACTGAAATGGTGAAATTAAGTTTCATGCTATATCTCCACAATTCAGCATGACATAGTTGTCAGTCTCTTTTCAGCAATTATCTTGAACGCTACACAGGAAGTCTGCAGCAAAGATTCAAACCCAGAACCTTGACTGTTTGATAATTGAACACACAAGCTATGATTCAAATAACGTGAGAAGAAACACGAGTGGTTTGAAAGCTTCGGATTTCCTGGAGCAGTTAGCTTGGTGGTAAAGCATCAGGGGGTCGTGTGGGCCCTTTGCTCCTATTTCAACGTTTCACAAATGCCACAGAATGCCGTGTGGGCGCCCCAAAAGCTCTGGTTAAGACGCCACAATGGGCTAATGCTGTCGGCTTCAGCTGGTGTACCTTCTACAGCTGAGTCACAGTGACAAGCACCCGTGACCCGGTTCTCATGAGAATGGCCTACGCATAGCAAGGCGGAACATACCAAGTACCCATAAGTTGAACCATTTGAAATTGATTTAACATTTTATGGAATAATTACATCAAAAGAAAGAAGGAGAGAATAATGGAAATCCACCTGTAATCGATGGTAGTAAAGCACTACTTTTGTCTAAATGTGGCTCCTCAACACACTTAAACATAGTTTCTTGACACCATAACGCCACAAGATGGCGGACAACCACTACTTTTTGTTGAAATGATGCTATTACATTCACTTCGGTGTCGTTTCTTGGAACACTGCTGCCACAAGATTCAGATTCAGAAAACTTTATTTATCCCCGTGGGGCAATTAGATGACGGTAAAGCACTACATGTAGTCTAAGTAAAGCACCTCAATTCACTTCAATGTAATTCCTTGGCACTAGGATGCCAGAAGATGACGGTAAAGGTAAAGCACTACTTTTTTCTAAAAGTTCCTCAAATCCTATCAACATAATTCATAGGCACTATGATGCCACAAAATGGCGACAAAGCACTCTTTCAGTCTTAGTGAAGCTCCTCAACTCACTTCAGCATAGTTCCTTGGCACCAAAATGACACATACCACAGCAAAGGATTATGTTTACCTAAATGAAGATCCACAACTCACTTCAACATAATTCATAGGCACCTGGACACCTCAAGATGTCAGTAAATCACAATGTTAGCTCTATTGAAGTGCCTCAATTCACTCCAAGATGCCACAAATGCCGTCATAGAAATCATAGGGGCCAAAATGCTTGAGAGTCACTGGTCAAAATAAGGTGAGGTCAACTTTATTGGCACCCAGAGCGTGATATTCAAGTGCACCAGCAGCAAATAAAATAAAACAAAAAATTTGCCTCTTTAAAAATGATGACATCAGTGGCTGAAATGGAAATACTCCTGCGGCGCCTCCTCTTTTTCTTAAGGCCACAATTAGGTTAGTCTTTTGTGAAAGGAAGATGTCTGCTGATTTGATTTCTCACCTTGGTTGAGAGGAAATGCAAATGACAGCAAACATTTCTGTCACGACGAAGAAGAGGAGGAGAAGGGAAAATGACGCTGTAGTTGCGCTTTACATATCACAGCTTCAAGCGCGCGGGATGCCACTTTGCGCGCCGCTCCTTTATAATGATCAACACATACCACAGCAGTGTGGCATCGCTCCCGCCTCCGCTGCCGCCACGCCAGGCTCAGGTGCTCATCCAGCCTCAGTCCTCGTCTGCGGGCCGCAGCAAGACCTGGCTGCGCTTGCTTCTGGGAGTCCTGGTGCTGCATTTTCTGCTCACAGCCGTGGGGTTTGCCTTCCTGTACTACACAGGCAGAACGGTAAAAGCCTCATTTAGTTGTTGTCACTTTGTTAGCAAGAGTTTTACTATATATGGCAAGGATGGACATTTGGTTACTGAACACACTTCAGAGGGATTTTTTTAAGTCAATTATAGTGAGGATGTAGCTGTAAATATGTTTTCTTTCATTGCATTCGATTCTAATTGGTTTATTTTTTGGTGAGCTCAGAAATAACGTGAATCTTACATTTAAGTACAGTACCAATAGGATTATAGAAATAGAATTACATAAATGTAAACAAATAACACTTCATATGGCTAAATGACTTTCTACTGTATATTTAAGTAGTTAAGTAATAAATGTTAATTTTGTTACAGTTGTTTGTATCCAATACATATTTATTTTTATAGCACTTTCACAACTGCTGTAGTACGAAAGCAACTTGAACTACAGGGGACAAATTCCCTCGGTGTTTTTTCATATTTGACCGAAAAAGACGATCCGGATTCTGACACAACTGTTTAAATATTTAAATGAACATAAAATTAATCAAGAAACAGTCTACAAATTGTTATGTGATTTTAAAAAAATGTTTGTGGAGGTTTCTGAATGTTAGACAAGAAAACTCATAAACATCTGGACATGTCTAAATAAATTACTTAAAATTATGTGGTGGATCAGATGTAGCCCCCTGGCTTTGAATTTGACACCTGTGCTCGATAGGAAATTTATCGTGCTTTGCCGCAAAAATTAATTATATTTCCATCAAAATGGTGTCTTTAAGAGGCAAATGAAATTCACAAATATGTTATACATATTCTTAATAGAACAAAATCCTGCCACAGTACATATTGCTGATACTGCTGAAATAAACCTTTTTTGGGGTTGTTTTTCATAACTATTGTGACAGTTCTCGCTTCATAAAAAATATACAGGATGTGCGCCTCATAGTGCGACCACAAAGTGACCTTTCACTTGTCCTACTTTTCAATCCAACAGGAAAAGCCGCCATCATTACCTGAAGGTATGTTTATCTTTATTTTTTTTCTTGTCTAACATGAGCTATGGGTCAGTCTTTCCCAACCTTTCTTTAGCCATGCACATATTTGACAAGAGACCACCAAAAAGATACAGTCTCGACTGACTAACAAAATCACGTGTGAAATCTTACAAGTGTTTAGTTGAACTAAAAGCACTTACTGTGTTGCGCGAATGGCAACAAATATATACACATTGTTCTTTGTAGTGGGAAAAAATTACTTATTCTGCTTGTCACTATAATTCACTGTCATAGATCGATAAACATGTTCTGTAGTAACTTGATAGTATTTTCAAGACCAATTAAGTGAAATCGGATAGTTGGGATGATTTCTCGCGGAACCGTGGTTGGGAATCGCTGAGTTAGAGATATAAAACTGGAGATATCATAAATATGTACGATAAATTATATGTGTACGATATATTTTCGGTTGGTTCCAGCTACTTTTCAGCAAACTTCCTCCAGAACGTTGGCTCGTATGATCGTGGCGAAGCAAGCACACTTGTCAGCACAGGAATCAACATGTAAGCATCTTATTATTTTATTTAACCCCTTTTAATGTCTTTGAAATGAATGATTTTTTTTTAACAAGGCCAATTTGTCCACGGCTTTCTAACTAAGTGCTTGCTAAACATTCTAGCTTAGCAAGTGCTAGCTAAACATGGGCAAAAGTGCTCTTCATTCCTCGCAATAAAGCTTTGTAACAAGTATGTTCTTCTCAGTGCACATACTTTGCATCCATTTTTTTGAGTAACTTAATGTCACTTACCGTGTGAAAATGGCGCTAACGTGTCTCTCTCTCAAACTATAAAAGTGCGAAGTTGAAGCTCAATTCATGAGAATGAGAATTCAATTCATTTAGCTCTGTTGGTCAACTCCGAGACGGAACAATTCAATTTGAAAAAAGCTGCTCCACTGAGAGCAAATTAAAGTTCGGTGTCTTGCCCAAGGGCAATTCAACAGGAAATAGTCGCAGCAACCCTTCGGGCACTGTGCCTCTACCTAATTTATAATGTGATGAAATGTGTTTTAATGTGGTCTGGTATCACGCTAAAACGTGTTTTTAAATAGTTTTTAAAAAATTTACATACCTTTACTAATGAGTATTTTACGTAGACCCCACTTGGAGAATGACAAAAAGAACCGTCTGATGTCTTCCCCCAGCAGGTTACCTCCGGTGGGACATGAAGCACTCAGTGCTCAGCAACATCAATTACTACCGCAACAGCTGGCTTACGGTCCTGGAGTCCGGAGACTACATGGTCTTCTCCAGGGTAACCTTCTCCAAAGCCGATCCAGAGAAGCCGCTGGCCAGTGTGCTCAAGCTGAAGCGCGACGAGTCGGCCGAGGAGAAGGTGGCCATGCAGGCCTACTGCAGCCTCGACCCCTCGGGATTCGGGTCCAAGTCCCAGCTGTGCTCTGTCTCCCTGGGGGAGGTGATATCGCTGGAGAGGGGGAACCAGCTCAGCTTGTGGGTACAGGACCTGTCACAAGTGGACTACAGCGAGAAGGCCACAGTCTTTGGGATGTACAAGCTTTGACAGTGTGGCCGAGAGGACATTTTATTTATTCGATTGGACAAACATTTCGGGACAGCACTGACAAGGATTCTTTTTTCATCTTTACAGCAGGGCAGATGGACAAATTTTTGTGCCAAAGGTCATGCTTGATTTTTTTTTGTTAAACAAACATACATCTCTGGGGAAAAAAAGTGAGATCATGCAAAATGATCAGTTTCTCTGGATATGAAGTCTGCATACCCCTGTTCAACAGACAGGTTTTTGTGATGAAAAACAAAAAGAGACTAATCACTCCTAAACTTTTTCCACCATTAATGTGACCTGTAACCTGTTCGACATAGCTGAAAAAAACAACTTGTGATCTTTTTAAGAAATAAATTTTAAAATTAAAATCTGGTTGCGAAAGTGTGCCCACCCTCTTAGAACTGGGATGTGGGCGAAATTATTAACAAATCACAAACTCAGATGGGAGTTAGCACACACCTGCCATCATTTAAAAATCCTAAATAAAGTTCAGCCATTCTTGTCGGATTTCCTGACTTTTTTTAAAAAGCTTTACACCAGAATGATGGTTTTGCGCTAACACTTACTGCTATTTGGAACGGTTCATAATTCCCTCTTCATGTTCAAGTAACTAATTATTTTTAAAGAATTCTATAATCAACAGAAAATATGGCCAAACCCCAAATTAAGTTCAGATGTTCTGTCCTTTGTGGTTCATCTAATTATATAATCAAATATTTAATATGAATACAAAATGCCTAAGTGAGTACAACATAAATTAGTTTGTTTTGCAATAAATCAATTATTTTTTAAAATGAATATTTACTTAACATGATTTTTTTATACGTTTTTTTTGTAACATGTCATAAACATGCCTGAGAAGACCAGTTTGGAATATTTGAATCCTGTTGTAGCAATGCACTTGGTCACATTAATTTGCAGCACTATGAAATATTCAAAGTCCACATTAAAATTAATGTCCTTTTTTTAACGACTTCATTGAAATACAACAACTATGACACTGTGTAAATAGGGGGTTTATACTTCAACTGCTATTTTTTAATCATATGTGTTTTATATTTTTGTTGGAGAAGCTCATATTCAATAAAAAAAATTTTTTTTTAAAGCAAAGTCTTCAGGGCAGCATGGTGGTCGCGGTGGTCTCCCTCACGGTTTTGAGGTTGTAGGTTTGAATGACGGCTCCTTCTTGTGTCGGGGTTTGTTCTGTATGTTTGTTGGGAGAAAAATCAGGCAAACACTATGTATGCTCCAGCATAACGTTTGAATGGTCTAAAAGTTTAACCTTCGTTTCATGAAATTAAAACAAAATACAGGTATCTCAAGCAGCATAAAAAATTTTTAAATAAAAATAATGAAATAATACCCTTCAAAGGTACACCACTGAAAGCATAAAATATATATGTGGCTAAAAAAAAAAGGTCAACCCAGTTTCATTTTGTGAATTGTGAAATTGTTCATTTGTTGTAACAATGTGGTCATATGTGAACCGTGTTGGGGGGGGGAGGGGGTGAATGTCACATACTGACAGGATGCTTGCACGTATACATGCAATCTGTTCGCCACACTTTCCGCCATGTTCTTGACGGACTTCCTGTATAGAATTAGAGGCTGCATGAATATGGAAAACATAAAGAGAGACACGCTTTTCATTTGTTAAATCAAGCACGGTTAGAATATGAAATTTTTAATAAAAGGACAACATAAAGTACAGAGTGCAAAAAAATGCAACAATACAATAATAATGATTGCATAGAACCTTTAAAAGCAGACTTGACGTGAGATGAAAATTCCCGCTGCAGTGAAGTGCTCAGTGAGGCTGCAGACATTTTTAGCTATTAAAAAATAAAAAGATAAAGAAAATAGACAGGAAGTAGAGTGCCTGTCGCATTTACATTGTCGCAGTGCTCTTAAGGAAGACAGTTGCTGCCTTGTACCGATTGTATGATTGTTATTATATGATGAAAATTGGGACCCGCGCAACGAAACTGTACACTTTTTTCATTTTTTTTTTCGTTAACTGTAATTCTCTCTCAGTTATTGCTTTTTTTCAACTATTTTTATCATATTATGACAATATTTCATAAAAAAAAAATTTTTAACATGATTTTTATTTAAAAAAAAAAAAGTTCATCTAGAGGCACTTTTCGGCCTGGCTAATAAACCACACGGAAGCCTTACAATCTGGATGTATAAATAAATAAAGCATTTTTTTAAAAATCCAAACAACAGTTAACGCGTAAATTTAAAAAAACAATATATATTTTCGAAATAAGCATTATACTCGTACTCATCTGTTTAAGCATCAGTCTACAAATATCTTACTTATTATTTGTGTGTATTTACAATGTTACACGTGACTCTTAATAAAAAGCTCCATGAATGTTCAAAATCAAATATTTGTGTAGCTTTTTAAGAACCACATCCAACATTGAAAGGGGGAAACTTTGATATGAATTAAAACTCTAAATATATCATACATAGCTTAATATAGTGATGTCCTGACAGCATGACAAACAAATGATGGCAAAGGGCAGTAATAGTTGACATGGTAACAGAAGCTTCCGGTTCAGACTTGGGCATTAAAAAAAAAATAATAATAATAATAATAAGCAGAGACTGCAGTGAGCCTGTTGTTTTTTTCCTTTCTCGTTTTGTTCCGTTTCCTGGTTGAAAACAGTTCACAGTGGCGTTCGGCAAAAGAGGCGACGGGTGTGAAAATGTGTGTGTGTGCGTGCGTATGGTTGTTGACATTCAATGACCAGCAATGCATCCGAAACAAAAATCAAGACAGTATTTTTGGGGGACATGGAGTACTTTGCCACCATCTTGGTGTCAAGGAACTGTATGGTGAAAGGAGTTGAGGAGTTCAATTAGACAAAAATGGTGCTTTGCTGCCATCGTAATGTCGAGAAACTATGAAGTGAGTGGAGTAGTTTGATTTGGACAAAAATGGTGCTTTCCGCCCTCTTATTGTCAAAGAACTATGTTGAAGTCGGTGGAGGAGCTTCATTGAGAAGGGTTTTCTTTTTTTATGTTATTGACATTTTTGTTTGGTGGCGCGCCATGAGATTTCCTGAAAATGTACCTTGGCTCCAGAAACTTTGGAAAACACTGACAGCGCGCACAACCATATGTATTCAGACTGTGACGCAATTTCTGTGGCTTTGGATGTAATTCTTACAAGACATTCCGCACTTTTGCAC
>CAAKHF010020760.1:3680-15841 GCA_901007745.1 Hippocampus kuda
CTAAGTTAAAAGCTATGTTGGACAGTCCCTCCCACCCCCTCCAGCCCGCCCTGACAGCACTCGGTAGCTCCTTCAGTCAGAGACTGTTACACCCGCGTTGCAAGACGGAGAGATACCGCCGCTCGTTCCTACCAACTGCTGTCAGGCTGCTGAATAAAAATAAATAAATAAATAAATAAATAATTTAAATGATGTGACAACAATTGTGAATGTGAATAGTACTGTGACCTTATCCATATTTGTATTTATATTGCACTTAATTGAACTTATTGACCTTATCCATATTTGTATTTATATTGCACTTAATTGAACTGTGTTTTCTTTTCTCTTCTTCTTTCTACCCACAATCTTGCTGCTGAAGGCTGTAAATTTCCCCAGTGTGGGACAAATAAAGGATATCTTATCTTATCTTATCTTAGTGACTCTGGTTGAGAGCAGCGTCGCTCCTGGTGGACAGCAGCTTGTCAACGCTTACCAGACCACTAGAGTGGGGGACGCTATGGATCTTGTTGCTTTGGCAACACAACTGCAGAAGGTTTGGACTCAGTTTTTATTTTCAAAATTTAATGGATGTCTTGTTTTGTTGAAAATGATCTATTTTCTCAGGCAGATGATTTTATTAAAGCCAATGCCTGCAACAAACTGTCAGTAATTGCTGACCAGATCCGATATCTACAAGAGCAAGCAAGAAAGGTGAGTGCACCAGCAAATTGGGAGATGAGGACATCACTAATCTGGCAAAACACAGATTTTCTTGAGACCACAGCCGTTATTTAACAAGTTATTTTATCATGCATACATTGGAAGAAAAGCAGTCAAGACAGTTCTGGAAGGTTACACTAAAATTAGGGCTGGGCAACACGGTAGTTCAATAAAAATTATTATTTTTTTTCCGCCGTTAAAAACGGTTCCCAGTAGGGTTGAATGATTGTGGAAGATGATCTTGTGATTGTGAGAGATTTTTCAAAGTTTCTGGGTTTCCATGACCAGTTTGCTATTGCAAAATTTGCATTTTTCACATTTACAAGGGCAATGGAAATCCAGCTTATCTTACGTCTGCAGCATCGAGTTTTGCTCTACTGAAGATGCTGAAGAAAAAAAAAAGACCTATAAAGTCGAATGAATTGATAAAATCAGTTAAGCGCCCAGCCCGATGTAAATATCATGGGGGAAGAATTTGTTAATTTCCTTGACAGACATTTAAAAAGATGCAATTTGACTGGTGCTTAATTGATTTGATTTCTCTTTATGTATATGTCTAGGCCTTAGAAGAAGCAAAAAGAGATGCTGACCTCCACCATGCTGCCTGTAACATAGTGAAAAAGCCAGGCAACATGTATTACCTCTACCAGCGACCATCTGGACAAAAATACCTTTCTATTATTTCACCAAAGGTAGATTGTTGTTACCTTTATTTATATATATATATATATATATATATATATATGTATGTAGTGTGAGTGTGTTTTTGTGAAAGTTGCGGTGCACATGCAGATTTTTTTAACACTTAAATGCTAATGTTTACGCCATACAAGCGCGCACACACAGTGGTACCTTTACTTACGAACGTCTCTTCATCCGAAATGTTCAAGTTACAAAACGTCTCAACAGGAAAATATTGTCTCTTGTTACAAAAGAAATTTCAAGATACGAGAGGTAAAAATACAGTATGGGCTGCTACCCGCAGTTCTGAGTTTCCTGAACACAACATACTTATAGCTGCTCTACCATTGGTTACTACCTAACATCTTCCTGGCATCCCATTGGCTAAGAGGGACCTCTACCGAATATGTCTCTCTGTGTACATAGAAAAAATATAGATCTGTGTCTCTGCAGCGTCCTCGTCATTCGAGGGAATTAGGGCATTTACATGGAAAACGCGTCTCTACTTAGTACTGTACCGGTATAAATGTCTTCCAGAACCAATACATTTCTTAGTAGAGCTACCACTGAATATGGCACACTAGGTTTGGCCCAGAACCTTGTTTGTTCCTAACCGCCTGAAATGACTATTGTGCCAATTGTGCGATTATTATTATAAAATATGATCTCCTCTCCAGGAATGGGGCTCAAGTTGTCCTCACCTGTTTGTTGGTGCTTTCAAACTTCAACACGACATGTCCTGGACTCCTGAGGATGATGTGCATAAAAGGGATGCAGAGATTGCTATCATGGGCAAGTTACTGAGCCAACAGACAATTTTACCATCTGACAATGAACCTAATTTCAAAGGCCTCTCTAATTAAGAGAGTGGTGTAGCTGAATAAACCTGAATATTCATCCCATAATGAAATGATTCTGTGATTATTATTTTTTTAATTGTTGTGCACTGCCAAATGAGAAACATGCAAACTCGCTTCAAACACAATATTGAATGATTTTCAAAATCTAATCGGGTAAGAGCATTTCACAATTTCTCTGCTGGGTTTGGGATGAACCAACGTTTTATTGAATTGAATCATGAACCTAAGAAATGAAACACTTATTGTGAACCCACCATCCCATGAGTCAAGGAGAAAAGAGATGATGGCATAAGGCAGTGTTTTTCAACCCGTGTGCCTGCCGCGAGACATTGTCAGGTGTGCCACGGGAAAATATCCAATTTGTATGCCTGTGCGGTCTTTCGCCCAGAAAGTAATCATGTAGTACCACCCATACCACTTGGGAGAAGCAAGAGCTCGCCAATTGCCTTGTGTTTCGACGAAAGACAAGCGAACTTGTGACGCATGAATGCAGGACGACGGTGAAACAATAAATATGAAAGATGACAAAAATACTGTTTTCTTTGTGTTCATTTGATTCCAATTCAAGCTGTTATAACGTCATTCTTCAATGTTAAAAACGGTTATAGTAACAATATAACATATTGTTAAAATAAGGAGGGTGGGGGGGTTCACATTTTCAGCTAGCTGTGTGCTGCGAGATTTTTTTCAATGAAAGAAGTGTGCCTTGGCTCAAAAAAGTTTGAAAAACACTGACGTAAGGTTTAGATGACACCAATTTCTCAAAAGAAAATTGGCATATGGGCTTCTTGGATCTGTAAAGATTGCATCATTAAATTTTCTTCATACACTTGAGGATGATTTTTGCCTCCAACCTTCCACACAGCCATGACTCAAAAGTCATAGACATTGATAATTTGTTGTTAAAAGCATTTTTAAAAATAAAATAAAGGAATTTGTCATGACTGAACCTTAATTTAGGGTCATGTCGCTGTTATGTGTCACAGCAATGGAATAAATAAAATGTAATTGTAGGAGTTACATTCAGACCTCCAAACACCGACATTAATAGTTTGAATAATACTTTGGAGCATGCAAATAAATAATAAATTGAAAGCATGTATTATTGGAGTCTTTAATATGAATAATTTAAACGCACATTTTTTTCTATCCAACCATTAAGCAAACCAAAAGTGACAAATCTGCATCCTTGATTGATAATGTATTCCTTTCAAAATATGGCCAATTCAGTCATTAAACACAGACATTCTTCCATCTTTCGATGGTTGGTGGAACGCAAACAGATCGGATTTGAACTAAGAAAAAGGTTGACATTTAACAGAACTATTTTTGGCATAATTACAAATGTGAAACTACAGCATATTGTATAAAAACACTTTCTACATGTGAAATCAGTTCTATCAGCAATTTATTGAGAGAAACACAATAGTGGCACTTTTCATTTCAAACCAAAATATGGTACTTCATGGGTTACTGGTAACGTTTTCAGGCAAAGACATTAAAAGGTTACCAAGGAAAGAACTGATGTGAGGCAGTAGCTGCCAGTTATCTGTAACGATATTGAAATGGACAGCATCCTCTTCTGAAATGATTTTCAGCAGTATGTGAAATTGTGGAGGAATGAAAAAAACACATTTTAATTCAGCTTGATTGGCTGAATGTGATATAATGAACGGAAACAACTGTTTTTCCACAATGGAGCCCAGTTCTTCTGCTTGCAGCTGGCCACAAAACAGGGTGGTAGCATAATCTGCTTTCTCTTCCCGATTTATTTCATCCCAAAGGTCCTGAAAAACACCCAATTTAACAGCTCTTCCCCAAGTGGTGGGAACAGCCAATGGCAGAAAGATTTGCTGAAATAAAACGTGGATGTCTGGCAGTGAAGTATACCAGGAAAGGCCATTTAAGGTGTTGAAGATAGCACTGCAACTGAGAGTGATGGGGACAGGCAACCTGGGCTTCAATACCAGTTTCACCAGGGGAGACCGTCTCTCTCTAAAAAGACAGGGCACGTTGAAGTCACAGAGTTCTTCATAGATGTTATCCCTTAAGCTGAAGTGCAGGTGTATGCTGAAGACCTGATCAAAGCAGGACAGGTTGTGCATGGTATGGTTGAGCTGGTAGTGCAAGGTAATCTGTGAGCCAAAGCAAGGGTCTGTGAACTGGGCCCTGTATGCTTCCAATCCTGGGCTGTCCTGTTCCTCACTGGGACTCGAGTAACTTTCCAGAATTATCTCGTTTCTCTCCTGTGGCTCAGGATACTTTAACTCAACCAGCCTAAAAACTGGTTTTTCCGTCTGCTGAATGGTTAGCACACTTGTCAGTCTCTCTGTGTCTGCCATGATGCAGGATAGCGAGTGTTTGATATTTTGTCCTTCCTCCCTCAAACCCTGCTTTATAATCCCAGTCAATTTTTCTTTGGAGAGAGTAGTCAGGAGGCTGTAATATAGTCGAGCACGATCTTGAATGTCTGCGTCGCCATAGTAACAGATAAGATGTTGCAGGATGTTCGCCAGAGAGGTAAATAATGAGTCTAGGCTGGGATGTGTCATCAAGCGCCGGCAAAGCTGCAGCACACTGTTTCCCAGACGCCAGTCACTAGTCAGACACACTGAAGGTGTAAAGATGATCTTGGAAAGTAGTTGGAGCGTGGTCTGCTGAGGGATTTGCCCTTCTTCTGCCACTCGAGCCAGCACCTTGAGGTGCCAACTGAGGTCTGTTAGGGTGAACTGAGCAGGCGGCGCCTCAATTATAACGCCCTGCAGGGCCCTGCAGAGTCTTGCAGACCAATTGCATTCAGGGAACAAGTCAGAACTTTGCTCAGCCAAGTTGAGAATGTGTGGAGCCAAGTGGGTTTGATGATGATAAAGCGTGCAGAGTTTTTCTGCAATACTGTTAGCATATCTCTCCATGTGGCAAAAAGAAACAAGGAAAAGGAAAACTGCCCTGAAAAATGTGGCGGCAATCTCACGACTGTGTCCTCTGATCATTATGTTCAGTAGCAAGCCGAGGTGTTCATAGAGATAGACTAAACCCCTGCCTTCCTCTCCATCTTTTTCACCCTCCTCCTGGCATACCACCAACAGCAGATTGAAGCGGGCCAGCATCGTAGCATAATCATTGAGGAGAGTTGGTGCTAGCGTACATGCCAATTGGGAGGTTAGCAGCACAGGTGGACTTTCGTTATTTCCGCAGCTGATGGGCCTATTCTCAGGAAAATGCAGCATATAGTCCAAGAAGAAAAGCTTCTCTGGTTTACTTAGCAGTGGATGCTGGGAGAGAACAACCAATCGTCTCAGGATGAAAGCTTCATCGTCAGTGCTGAACAGGCTGTCGGTGTAGGCATACTTCATCAGCAGAGTGCTATGAAGAAGGCAAACCTGAAAAAAAGAAAGTTTCAACTTAAGCAAACATTGCTCACACAACTCAGTGGGGCTCTTCTAAAGTCTTAACCAAGGAGCACCAGTTGTACATTCCACCAAGATCACTGAAAAGTTGGACACATATGTAAGAGCCCATGACCTACAAAAGTCTCCTGGAGCCATATGCTAAACCTACCAAGAATTTTGCTGTTTTGTTTACAGATTTTATCATTGAACACCATGCCATGCCAAGAAAAATTACACAGATTTTTATGTTAACATTCATGAATACATATGAGGCCCGAAAAAAAAAAAATATATATATATATATATATATATATATATATTTTTAAGGCTTATTTTGTGATTGTTTTTAAAAAAATGGCTCACAAACGCACACTCCAAATACCTAACCAAGCTCATTAATCAGAAAGCTTTGCAGAAGCCTGATAACGATCCTGAACCAGGTGTCTTGGGGGACATCTAAAACAGGCCGGTTAGGGGATCTCAAGGATTGACTTGGGCACCCCTACCTTAAACCATTTTTTGGTCATATATTCGAACCCGACCCATTACCTTTGTGTTCTCGATCACAATAAAGCCCCTGACCACTCCTTGTTCGTGTGACTTCGACATCACCCAATTAATCCAGTAACCATGTCAAGATCTTTGTAATGCCCATCTTAAACTACATAACTTTTTTGTTGCTGATTGCTATGTTAATTTAAATGATTTAGACAAAAAAAATCCCAAAAGACCTGCCCTGAAATGAAGAAGTACTAATTGCCCCCCGGAACCTAATAATGGCTTATGCCACCCATAGCAGCAATAACTGAAGTCAAGCATTTGTGATAATTGGTGATGAGCCCTTCACATCGCTGTGGAGGAATTTTGGCCCACTCTTCTTTGCAGAATTGCTTCAACTCCGCCATATTGGAGGGTTTTCTAGCATGAACTGTACGTTTAAGGTCACAGCAAAGCATCTCAATAGGATTCAAATCCGGACTTCAACTTGGCTACTCCAAAACCTTAATTTAGTTTTTTTAGGCCATTCCCAAGTGGACTTGATGGTGTATGTCAGCTATTTGTCCTGCTGCATGATCCATGAGCTGACTTGACTTTAATGGCGCAAACTGATTACGAAAGATTCTCCAGGATTTTCTGGTAGAATCAGAATCAGAATCATCTTTATTGGCCAAGTATGTAGAACACACAAGGAATTTGTCTCCGGTATAACACGCTGCATTAGTATCATCATAAACAAGGACATGACAAATGACATTTCGTAGACAGCAGAATAAATTGTCCCAGCAATTACAAAACTGGCCACAGACTACAAAAGCAGCCACAGACTACAAACTGCAACCACCATGCTTCACTGTTGGCCTGATGTTCCTTTATCAGTTACTTTGTGATTTAACAAGGAGGGAGGGCAATTACTTTTTCACATATGGACAGGTTGTTTTTGGATTTTTTTGTGCCTTAATAAATTATATTGGCAACATTAACTCCATCCTGAAACAGGCCCAGCAGAGGACACACTTCCTGAGGCTGCTGAGGAAGCATGGCCTGCCACAGGAGATGCTAAAACAGTTCTACAGGGCAGTCATCGAATCAATCCTGTGTTCTTCCACCACGGTTTGGTTTGGTGCTGCCACAAAAAAAGGACAAAATCCGACTGCAACGGACAGTTAGGATGGCGGAAAAAATCATTGGCACCGCCCTACCCACTCTTGAGGACTTGCTACTGTGCCAATCCTACTGGACCCCCACCCACCCTGCCCACCACCTTTTCCAGCTACTCCCCTTCGGTAAGCGCTACCAAACCATGTGCACCAAAACCAGCAGACATTCAAACAGCTTCTTCCCTCTTACCATGAACTCCCTAAACAGTATCTCAAATCGATAGTAGCTCTTTGCATTTTTGCACACCGATGTCGAACAGTATTACTGCAATGATCGTTTTAGCTCCAGCCCTGTACATGAACAATTGTCATTTATTGTCCAATATTCCACAGCACCAGGCAAGGACTTTCTGTATAATGGCACACCGACAGTTGTACCACAATTACTGCTACTGGCCACTTAAAAGTGGTGCAACAATTATCTGCACAAACCGCACAACTGTCATAGTATTGTATTGCACCACTTATCACTTTATCTCTGCTTGATGACTCTGCACATTGTCGCACAGCTGTCATTGGGTCGTACTACTGCACAATAGTACCCTAACATTATGGAAAGTCTTTTGATACTTATGTGTCATGTCCTTGTTTCTCGTAGTTGCTTGTTATTGCAATACTAGTGTAGCCTGTAGAGATGATACTTGGCCAATAAAGACGATTCTGATTCTGAACAAGAGCAGCGACTTGGTTTCAGTGTTGCCAACTTAAATACATTGTGACTGTAATCAGTGACTTCTCTGATCATGCAATCAACTGTTTAAAAAAATATATCAAAAGCATCAACATCAACTGTGGTCATCATGCTTGCAACAATCTCATGTTATCAGCGCTTTCATTTCCTGCATAGTGGTGAGAAGAGAGGAATTTGCCCTTTTAATGATTGGGTAGTCGTAAGAGCAACTAATACCGTAATGGTTTGTGCTCATAATGTCATTACAATTTAAAAATATAGCAAAAAAATGTGGATTTTTTTGTGTGTGAATATTCATTAGTGATTTTAATATGTGGAAATGTCCTTTTTATGTGACTGATTAACATTTTTTTCACCAGTTTTGAATTTTAATTTTCTTATCACAAGCGACACCTTGTGACTGACAAAGCTGCCTTCCACTTGTTCACCCGGTACCTGTCAGCTGCCTTTGGAGTCCCATAGGCCAAAAAGGCCAGCTGGAACTCCTCCTTCAGCTTGACGGCATCCCGTACGGTCAGGGTCCACCAAGAGGGTTCTGGATTTTAAGAGTTGGGCTTCCAAGTAATAATAAACTACATATAATAACGACTTCATAAGCAAAGAATACAAACCTCGCTGGTTCCAAGCATGCGCAGAAGTTGAGCTCTAAATATGGATGGTCGAACAACAGGAACCATGGCAACCACCTCCATCAGTCTGTGTAGAACTGCCGCTTGACACAGTGGAGTAAGAAGAAAAGAATTCTCCAGAGTGGTAGACAGGACTGAGCGCAAATCCTTGCAGTCTCGCCCAGTCTGAAGAATAGGAACGGTGCCCAGGTGGCCCATTATTAGGGAGGATAAAATGGCTGAGTCTTTATCTACTTGAGCTAATCTCTGGTCTGCTTTCCAGTTGACAATTGTATTTTCCCCGACCAGTAATTTTAAATAATCATCACCCGATCCAGGATCCATGGCAAGCTGATAAACACAATTTTTCAACACCAGAGTATTGAGTCTTGCATATGACTGATGAAGTTTCGAGGTTTCTTTGGTCCAAAGCCCACCAATGAGTTCAAGGCGCTGAGAAAGAAGGCCGGGGCAGCATGTCTCCAGCTCTTGTAGGCATTCACATGCTGTTGCTCTCAATAGAAGAACACTGTCACCATGCAAGTTGGATGTGTCCTGCACGATCTGAAGGAGCAGATCCAGGAAGTCCACACATACATGTATTTTGTTGCTCACACAAGAGGTACAGATGAGGACAGATGTCAGGGTGATGAGGAGGGAACTGCGAAATTCAACACACGTAACTGGGCAGTGGGCAAACACTGACAGGAGCTCCAGGACTGTTTCTTCTCCAATGGACACTGTAGGACAGAGGAGAGCCGCTTGCTCACAGAGTGGGGACAGCAGATAGACCTGAGATGGACGATAAATAAGAGCAAGACATTATTACGGACGGATATCGGGTTAACGTTTGGCAATCATTGGCAACCTTGAATGAACCCCGATGAACTTTGACGTGAAACCAACATTCGCTGCCTTTGAAAAGACTTGCAATTATTTGACGCTGAGTTGGATAGGGTAGGGGCTTTACTGATGGAGAAGCACATTGAGAATGTGTTCACATTTAAAGTTGTTCAATCCATTGTGAAACATTGTGTCGGGTCAATGAAAGATTTAATCGATTGATTTTGACACCTCTGCTGGACAACATTTGTAGGTTTTCATATTTGATTTTTTTATTTGTCCTGCTTGGGTTCACTTACACTCTGCATTTTGTTGTTTCTCAAACTCCAAGTATTAAGCGCCAACATAGATTTCCTTCCATATAGTGGTTATTTGTTTTTATATCTAAAAAGAAAAATATTAGTAACCCCCTCCTGATGAGTTTGTTTCGGATTCAAGGGACATGTTTTCTTTCATCTAACTTTCTTTCATCTAACTATTAGTTTTAATTTATGTGAAAATGGAAATTGTATCCTTTTTCACTTAATATTTTTTTTGTACTGAAAATACTGTTCTGTTCTTTCAAAGTGCAACGCATGTTGTTTGCTTCTCATGGTTACAAGACTCTATTTGAAAAATATGAACTGGTTAATTCCTTGACGAGCAACTCGCCGCTTAGATGTTTTCCCGTAAATGTCACGAGAACTACAGTCAATGGAAGCGTGCCAGCTCGTGGAATAGTGGTAAGAGTTGGTTCCAAAAACAAGAAAGCAGTTAATATTGTGGCTTTATGTTCTTTATTGAGATTTTTTTTTTTAAATCCCAGGGCTCTTTTTTTTGTTTATCTCTCTTTATACTGTATATGTATGAATAGCTTGTTTGGTTTGCTTTCTGTGATTTGTAATTTTACTTGTTCCATAAAGATTATTAGAAAAAAAATAATCGTAAAAGCAGTCGCCCCGAAGGTGATGATATTCCATCGTGTCATGTTTCAGATACCGCTCTGTACATTTGTCTAATTATTGTTTTGTTTTTTATACAATAATAATAATAATTCCTTTTATTTATAAGCGCCTTTCAAAACACTCAAGGACACTTTACAATCAGGAACAACAACAATAAAACTGCAGTGCGGGTGAGCAGCGGCAGCCAGACGCGCCAGCGTTCACTCAACCCAGAAGTCATTGTTCAGTGATCTATGTAACAATACGACAACACATACTGTATTTTGTTGTTTTTTTTTTAAACTATGGTGACAATTTCTTGCAGACATTCGGAAGTTGTAAAAGAGCCGTTTTGATTCGTGGGCTTATCAAAGATTGAAGAGTTGTGCAGTAGAACAATTTCGATGAAGCCATTGAAACAAAAATAAGTGGAAAAACGATTTGGGCTCAAATAAAATAAAATGTTATGGTTGGGGTAAGGATAAGTAGGGGTTAAAATTAATTTAAAATGAGGTTGAAATAAGAGTTTAAAACGAGTTCAACAGTTTAACCAATAAAAAGAATCAACAAAAACAAGTTATGGTAAGGTCATGATTAGGAAACACACAATTACTGGACTGACATTGCCCCATTGGCCACAGCGGGAATCAGGAGCCAGATGTATTGGAATTTCACTGCCACTCAACTGTAATCAATGTAAAATAGCGATTCGAGCCAGATCCAAAATTCCTCGCTCCGGCGATTGACCGATCAGCGCCGTTCACAACAAAAATAACGCTTGGAAGAGTTGCCGGTCACGGCAAAATAACCACTGCCTGGAGAATAAATAATCGTTACTGTAGTTCTCTATAAGCGTTAGCATATCTTGTTACCTTGATCAACAGATCAAGGTAAAAGGTAAAGTAGGTATCAGTTACTGTAAATCATTATTATTATTATTATTATTATTATTATTATTCCATCATGAAGGTACCTTAGTATTGTTGGTGACTCTGTCATCTCGGAGCTCACGGAGCAACTCCGCAAGGAAAGTATCCGCCGATTTGGAAGACACGAATCGGGAAGGACTGCGGAAAAAGTCTGAAATTTTCACCTTCCAGTTTACCGCCATTGGAAAACTTCCTGTAAGAATCCGCTGCTGTTTTCAAATGGTTAAATACAAACTGGCGTAAAGTGCTCAGATAACAGCTGACAGGTACGTCCTGCATCCTCTTTTTCTTCTTCTTTTTCTACTTCATGTTCTCGTCTTCCTCCTCGTCCTCTTCCTCTTCCTCTAGCTCCTCTTGCTCCTCCTCCTTCTTCTTCTTCTTCTTCTTCTTCTTCTTCTTCTTCTTCTTCTTCTTCTTCTTCTTCTTCTTCTTCTTCTTCTTCTTCTTCTTCTTCTTCTTCTTCTTCTTTTTCTTCTTCTTCTTGGTAAACCAACTTTTGCATCATTCTGCCACCTATCAGACCGGAGTGTAAAGCAGTAGAAAGGCAGGGAAAAAAACTAAACTCCTCTCTCTCCCTCTCCATCCACGATCTGATCTGCTTAATATCACAGGGGTCGTGGGCGTACTAGAACCTATCCCAGCTGTCTTCGGGCAGCAGGCGCAGTACACCCTGAACTGGTTACCAGCCAATCGCAGAGCACACAAAGACGAACAACTATTGTCTCTTACACTCACACGTTGGGACAAGTTAGAGTGATCAATTAACCTACAATGCATGTTTTGGAATGTGGGAGGAAACTGGAGTACCTGAAGAAAACCCCCACACTCAGGCATGGGGAGAACATGCAAACTCCAAAGAGGAAGGCCAGGACCCAGA
>CAAKHF010020765.1:8621-23683 GCA_901007745.1 Hippocampus kuda
GAAAAAAGTCCACATCAGGTCCACACGACGTAACAACAAACACAAGTGACAAAACAAACACAAAAACAACAAAAAAAGCAAGGCTCATGAGAGCACTTGCCGACGGCTGCCTACTCGGGCGCCATCTTGACTTCAAAGACTTTAAAACAGTAAACTGTTACCAATGGTGCTCCTAGCTTAAATGGCATGCTCTGCAAGACCCCCACACACATGTGCCAGATGTTGCTGTCGATGGCTGTGCAGCATCTTCTCTGATGATGATGGGGATGAAGCTCCATAAGATTTGAGGTATGATCCTGATGTTGCATGCAGGTAGTGATGGTGAGATGAAGATCCTTGAAGCTTTCCATGTAATTGGTTTGACTCATGTGTCGAAACTTCGAATGTGCTTCAATCCCTTCTGGCACCACCAGGTGGAAATTCAGTATATCGGCATGAAGGGAGGGAGAGGTTTTCCTGTTTTTAAAGGTTTACACTCATTATGACATGAACTTGACATGGAAAGGGGGGGGGGGGGAAATGTAGTAATGGAGTATGTATTGTCATGGATTAAAAAAATTCCTCGCACAAAAAGTTTTATTTTTATTCAGAAATAGTTAATTGACTGTTTTTGGGCTCGGTCTATTTCTTTTTTTTTTTCTGAGAGAATCTCCCCCACCTTTGAAAAAACCCTTTCACATGGAACAAATGAAATGGGGATGCAAGGGATGGGACTCCTGGATGACCTAGTTGAACCAGAGCATCATCCAGACCACTCCTGTTTCCTGACATTTCAGTTATGTACTCATTAGAAAATGAAAATTGTGTTGGAAAACTAAACAAATTAGTACATACAATCGACTGTGAGATTCGAACCCACAACTTTATGGACCCAAGACAAAAGCCTAAAATGCTGCACCACCACCGGCTGGCTGTAGAAGAGTCTACCGAAAGACATCGAAAAGCTTTGAATACCAACTTTATACATGTGTAACATACTGTAGCTCTAATGTTGATTCTTGCCATAATTTGACAGCATATAATTTAATCTAGTCATTTTCTGACTTCACACTGGCTTTTATTGAAGCAGATGTGACCGGCAGTGCAAACAGGATGCGATGAAGGTACTCGCAAATCCATATAAACCTACAAAACAGCGATGTAATGAGTCATTTTAAATTAGCCCATTTCCAATCACTGAACCTGTATTGGTATTTGCCGAGTGATTTTAGAGTTACAGGTACACTGTGTATGCACGAACGAAAGCCGCTTGATAATACATAACTGATTGATGGCCGTTTTATGTAATAACCATATGTCACAAAGTCTATTGAGGCAATTACTATTTCTACTAATGTTTGTACTTGCACACAATTTAACCTTGGAACGTTATTTCGCTTACTGGTGCTGGGTTGTTCATGGCTGGTCTCCTTCTTCTCATAGAGGAATTACTTATGAAGCATCTATACTTCTAATTAAAATTTATAATGTAGTGAATATTAACCGTATAGGAAAGTATGGATTTATATAGTTGGTGAACGTGATAAGAAAACTGTGATTTAGAGTGTATCTCGTCTTTCACCCTAATTTAACCCATTTAATCCCACCGGTAACATTTGTGAAGGACACCAATGATTTAATTTGCAGGGCTCTAAAATTTTTTATGACTGATTACTTAAAAGAGCTACCAATGACACCTGATTTTGACTTTTAAATGTCTGGGGAAAATTTTGGGATTAAATGGGTTAATTGAGATACAGTTTACTCACGACCTAAACAAGGACAAGCAATATATGTACAGGTGGATGATCAAGGAATAAAATTCAGTCACATATTATACTATCATATTATTATAGCCAGCCATGTTGTGGGATCATCAAACAGCAGGGCTTTTTTTCTCAGAATACCTCTGTTATTCAGTTTTATTGCACACTGTGTCGACAGCTGTTCATATCTCCTTAAAGACCGCTCTTATTCTTTACTATCTGCAACCTAAAATCATTACCCGGGGGGATTTTAATATGACTCCACAGACAAATTTCAGAAATGAAGTTGGTTGTGTTTTTTTGGAGCATTGGATTTTATTGCGGGCAAAAAACGGCTGCTTTTACTGGACGTCCAGCTAATTTCTTGGAGATGGAAACGCCGAAACAAGGCCACAAGTGTACAGTATATGCTTTTGTTTCATCAACATACGTTATAGGGGAAGACAAAGCTCAGACTCAGAGAGAGAGTCAGATGTCTTGCTGAGACTTCATGGATATTTTAAAGGTCTCCTCCACAAATTGCGTTGAATTTTTCATGAGGCTACATCTGAACGTGTGTTCGAGGTAGTATGTACCGTACTGTACGTGCACATGCGACCAATCCACATACAGTGATACTGATTGCTACTCGCATCACAGAAAGAATATTTTACACATTTATGTATGTTTACTTACTTGTATTGTACTTGTACGTATTCGATCTACATTCGGTGTTTCAGTGTTTTGAAGAAGGCTTTCGATTGAATTAATTCATGTGTCATTGGAGCCCAAAAGTGCTCGGCAAGGGCTGTGACTGTCATGATTACATTCTGTTTAGTCCCCAGTAGATGGCAGGGGTGGAACTTCCTTTCAGCAGCGCACCTATTCCCCATGCACTCATTATGATCACGGACTACTGAAGAACTCTCACTTTGACAGTTCATCGTCGCATAATTTGCCTTACTCAAGTCATTGTTCAAAGTGTTGCTTTCCCAGACGTTCCATGTTAGTGTGGCTCACTCAGTTCTCTTGCCTCGTTTTGTGTCTTCCATTGTAAGTAGTTTCCTTGGTTTTCATTGTATAGATATTGTCGGATTGTATTTGTCGCAAATGGATCCTATTGTCCTTTTATGACAAGCTATTTCCGTTTAGCGCTTCCTTGCCGTTTGCAGGCGCTTTTTGTCCTCGTTGTTATCTTAGTTATTTTACCAGTGACCTTATTTGTACTTTGTCGGCCTCATGCCTTCATTCTGTAAATATCTTTTTGAGATCTATCAGAGTCTACATTTGTAGAGTCCTATTCTGTCCGGAAATTTTCCGGACATCCTGACAGTTACAACTGGCACTGCAAACAGGTTCTGAAACCAATTGCAGAGGTCATCAGCAAGGGTGTAAGTCGCTTCCATACAGCTCAGAGCTAGGCATTCTGGGAAATCTTTTTTTGTACCGTAGCCATCTTGGATGGTTACACACATGCTGCATGCATGCACACACAGCTGTTAACAGCTACCGTCAACTTGTTTGATGATGGCATTTTCAATGAATTTTGATGCGTACCGGCAGAAAGTGATTCTGTGTGGAGGAATGAACCCAAACACACTATCGAAGGCTGATTTTTCAGCAGAAAATGCTTGGCCAAGTGTGTCTTATCCTGGTATCGACGACATGCTCTGTGACACACCGCCAGAAGAAAGGTGACAAATGACTGGAGGCTTACAATTATTTTGTAAGCAGCTGGCTGCGGAGTGTAAACTTCTAAATAATATCCAAAGAAGGAGTTCATGCCGTTGACCGACACAAATGTAGCCCGATTCTGAATCGACAGATGTGTCGCAGACAAATGTACCGTATTTTCCCGACTATACGTCACAGTTTTTTTGTAGTTTGGCTGGGGGGTGCGTCTTATACTCTGGAGCGATTTGTGGGTGAAATTATTAACACATGATTATATCATTTCACATGTTATTTTCACATTTAATCGCAAGAGGCAGCTCGAGACCTGTGTTGATAAAACCACGATGAGTCTGACGTAAGCGACGTAGAAGAGGAAGCGCTGCATCTTCTACCTCCGGAGTTGGTGGAGTTGCTTTAAAGTGACACAGAGGATGAAGATTCCATTGGATTTAGTGATTTGGAGTGACAGTGATGGTTTGGTGAACTTGTTAGCATGTTCTTTATGCTATAGTTATCTGAATAACTCAATATGTTACTTGAACATACCAGGCACGTTCTCAGTTCGTCGTTTATGCGTCATGTAACGTTAGCATACTGTACACTTATTCAGCGTGTTGTTTTCTATTTTATTTTTTTTTAAAGATGACATGTCTGTTCTTGGGGTTGGATTTTATCACATAAATTTCCCCCCAAAATGTGACTTATACTCCAGTGCGACTTATGAATGTTATTCTTTTTTTCTTTATTATGCATTTTATGGCTGGTGCGACTTATACTCAGGAGTGACTTATCATCCGGAAAATACGGTCGTGTCTCGTGCTCGATTTTGAGTTGTCTTGACCCCCGTCTGACGATTGGTCGTCTGGCATCTGGGATGCTTTTCACAACCACAGTAATGAAAGTTCATGTTGTACAGCTACTGGTAGCTGCACCTGTATGTAACGAAAAATGATGATATGCTTTTTCTGATTCTCTCTGTGATTTCTCACTCATACTCTGACAAATTACCATCATATCAGTTTATTTAATGGTTAGCCAGAACACAAGTCCTCACTAATGCTCGAAAAAATTAATTAGCACTGGCATTCCAACAATGCACATTACACCCTATACAGTGAGATGTCATGGTTTGTTATTTCACTCCAAATGAAGTTGTCGTTAGCACTTAGTGGTTATCTGCACATTTTTGGACATCCAAAAAAGGCAAACAAAGTGATCGCTGCACACATGAGCCCAAGCTATAAAATGGCCTTTGAGGTCGATAGAAATATGGCAAGCAAAGTGGCTGAGTAACAACTCAGCCACTTCGCTTGCCATATTTTCGACATTTCTTCTTCTTCTTAAGGAAATGTGTATCTTTTTCTCTCTTGGCACTATTATAACGCACTAAGAGTGCATCCGTTTAAGAGCAGCCGAGAAGCATGTTTTGCGATCAAATGAATAGTTGAGTGAAAAAATACAAAGTGGAAGTGAGATTACGTGCATGTGACCTATTAACAGCTGCAGCTGAGTGCAAAACACCACTAGTGCAATTCCTTTTGTGAAGGCAGGATTGCAGTTAAGGCCAGGGCACAAGACTGGCAGCGGGGATCCTGTCTGCTGCCCGAGCATGGCAACTCCTTGTGGACCTGGAAAATCGGCTGAGATTCCCATAACATATCATCGTGGATCTCTGAGCTCAGATATACCTTTGGTCTCCGGGGCCACAAAGAACATCCTTATCATGGAGCTGACGGCACCATGGGAAGACCACTTGGGGGAGGCGCATAAAAGAAAGAGGGCCAAATCTGAACATCTGGTCGTCAGCTGTCAAGAGCAGGGCTTGAAGGCAAAGTGTATGCCTTTCAAAGTAGTCTAAAGATAAATTGGGCTTGAACAGTCGCCTGCAGTGGCAATACATCGGAGAGCCTATTGTGTGACTGTGTGGGTGGTCTTAGGATTTCAAAAGGTGTGCTGCTCTCTGGTGGATAAAATGTGCAATAACTTCAGTGGTCCAACCAGCTATTTAAAATGAACTATTTAAAATTAATTATTTTCAATTGCCAAGTTCGGGCGACAATCCACAGCCTGCAAGTAACAGCAATGTGGAAGATTTGACAAGAGTGAAGTAAACAGAACACTCATCTCATCAACGGTGTCTCTCTCACGCACATAGGAAGAATAATAAAATAGAGAAACCTGATTTCTGAGATTATGGTACTCACTAAAGTGGCTAAATAAATAACTGCATAGAATATAACACATAAGACACAATTCTGGTATTTATAGCTTGAACATGATGAAAGGTATTGAGGGAGTATTAAAATTCACCCTACCTGAGGGAGGCACTTCATCGTTTTCAGTGCACGGACTAGTTAAATGTTCATAAACACCAATAGAGGAAAGAGTCAGAGAAAGGTGTGTTTCCAGGTTGGAAGTACAGTCACTATTTTCGCTGAAGTTTATTGCACACTGTGTTGATATGATTTGATTTGATTTGACTTTTTATTAGGTCTCCCATAGGAGAAACTTGTCTCAGAGTACAATCCCTCTGTGCTGCTGCATACATTGAGCAAAAAAAACAAAACATACACAGCACAACATAATTAGGACAATTACATACAAGACAAGACAGTATACACTCTACACACATTCGTCGAGAGGTTTTGTAGCTTCAAAGATAGACTAAATAAAAGACAAGGTGGCAAAGCAGAATACATTCCAGTTTAAAGGCAAAGTCACACCAGATTGTATGGGTGCAAGAGGTCCCCGAATGTAAACGTTAAACTTGTAAATGTTAAACTAAATGTTGAGTTATTCCTTTTACAACATCCATCCATTTTCTGATCTGCTGGAGCCTATCCCAGCTGTCCTCGGGCAGTAGGTAGGGGACACCCTGAACAGGTTGCTGAGTGTCACGATTAAAGTACCTCATGATCGAATTTAGTTGCCTTTAAAATCAGTCATTAAAGTAACTTACTTTTTAAAGTAATCAGCAACGTAACCACTAATTTCCAACACTGTTCAACACAAACAATCAGTCTGCTCTCTCCTCACGGATGATGTCGTCGGCCCCACATGTGATGTGGACAATTGGAGACTGCCTTACAAAACCGCGATCGTGCATCTATGTGTGACCACTTCTCCCACTTCCCCCACTGTCATCGGGGTGCCATTAATATATTTTTAAGATGATGCTGAGAGTAACTTGTTCAATAAATGGATTTCTATAATGATTCACAGGGATTGTCCAACACGAAGTGCCAAATCTATGCCTCTGCCTCGATCAAATCCACCAAAATCACGTTGCACCTCCAGCACTTCCAATTCCGAAACTAAAATCCATTCTACTTTTTTGTCATCAAATCCCAAGATGTGTCAGCGGTCCGCCGGAACGGCGAGCCAGGTGTCAATGTGCTGTCCACCAAATTCCTAAAGATGCGAAACCAGACTTGCCCCACCAAAAAATGAAAATGTGTCAATTTTTATGCCGAACTCTGTCAACTTTTTGTCACCAAAATTTCAGCTGTGTAGGGGGCGTGTCATCTCTTTTTCCCGGAAGCCCCAGAGAGGTGCAACACGGTCCCAAACTCAATAGACCAGACTTGACCTGGCACGAAAATGAAGATGTGCTTGTTTTGACACGAAGTGCATGAGCGCCTGTCCACAAAAGTAGGGCCTTTGGTGTTTTGCAACACTTCAACCTGAATAAATCATGTAAGCAATGTAGCAGCCGTGAATAAGATTGCTGGCTCGTCAACAAATCTCGTGCACGCCTATGTCACTGTGTCAAGTGTAGAATTTGGTATGATACATATACACTTACAAAAAGGAAGAGAAGAGACGTCTATCTGTTTTTGGTTCTGAGGATATAGAAAGGAGGCTGCTCACAATTCTCTCAGCTGTCCTAAAGCAGCCCCTCCCTATGTCCTCTCTTTTTATTTGCTTCTTGAGGTCCCTGAGTTACATGATGGTGAGGCCACTAAGGGAAAGTTTGGGGTGTCAACAAGCTGGCCCCACCCTGACTTTCACTCCAAAGTACATTCATTCATTCATTCATTCACCTTCCAAACCGCTTTATCCTCACTAGGGTCACGGGGGTGCTGGAGCCTATCCCAGCTGTCTTCATGCAGTAGGCGGGGGACACCCCGAATTGATCGCCAGCCAATCGCAGGGCACACAGAGACAAACAACCATGCACGCCCTCACTCACACCTAGGGACAATTTAGAGTGTTCAATCAGTCTGCCATGCATGTTTTTGGAATGTGGGAGGAAACCGGAGTACCCGGAGAAAACCTACGCAGGCCCGGGGAGAACATGCAAACTCCACACAGGGAGGCCGGAGCTGGAATCAAACCCGGCACCTCTGCACTGTGAAGTCGACGCGCTAACCACTGGACTACCGGGCCGCCTCCAAAGTACATGATATTGAAATTTTCATCACATCATCAGCATGTGCTTAAGCCTGATAATCACTTTTTATACGTCAAAGCACTTTTAATACGTCCATTCAGCATATCTTGAGAAATGCAGAAGGGTCGACTCCCGTTGATTTCCTCTTATCTGGTCATCTCCTGGGCCCATGTAGAGTTGAGCACGTTTCGGTTCTTCTGTTTCATCACCCTTCACACACATCAATATTTGTAAAGCAACACTTCATATCTATTAATATCTACCACAGCAATTTAAGAGCAGAATCAAACATAAATCATCCTTTCCCCAAAATTCCTCCATCATTCCCCCCTTTTTATTATTTTTTGATTCTAATTTGTTCCTGTAATTATCATCGCAAGAACCTCCCATTCGGGCTTTCATTCAGGCAGTTCATAAACCGGTCCAACGGATGTTGAGCAAATTTTCATAGACACGAGGGGGGCCCACAGGAGTAACTGGAGGGACAGGGTGAATAGGAGGCCTCTCAATGGAATAAAAAAACTCTCCAACTTGACTTTCAAAATCATCATCGTCATCATCCCTGTCCTATGCGTCATCATCACTACCGTCACCATCTCCATCTCGTCGGGTATTGATGATAAAATACATTTCGGCCAATTTGGAATTTGTAGGTGTGACTTTGGTCAAAGACAATGGGCGGAAGCAGTCAAGTGAGACTACATTCAGAATTTGCTCGCAATTTGAAAACCACAAACTCCCTCTTGAACCCTTTCAGGGGCACAGCGGTGACTACAGTGGACATCTTCTCATGTTATCGGGTTACAGGGTGCATGAAAGGGTTACTGATGGCTGTTTTCAGTTGCTGCGCAGCCACTTTGTGTGAGAGTTGAGGACGTTTCATTGGGCCAAATCTGAAAAAAATGTATAAAATACTGACCATTCAGCTGCTTCACCATCTTGGCTCTTTCTCACTATTTCCTACTTTAGTTGTTTTAATATGACGGCCACCCCTTTTCTTATTTTTGTTGGCCATACCTCAAAAGCACCAACACCAAGAAAGGGTGAGCGCAAAGGAAGGAGGCACATATGGTCAGATTAGCAAGGAGAGAGGGGCTGGAATCCGTTACGTGCATCTGGATCCAAAAACCACTGGCCTCGGAGCAACAACTAAATCAGAAACAACATAGAATGTTCTGGAGTAACAAATCAAAGCAGCGCCTTTTCTAAAGGCAGCAAGACGAAAAGGAGTGGGAAGAACATCCATTTCTCAAGAAACCTTTCAACACAGCAGGACTATTGTTACGGATTCAAATCCCAAGGATCGCTGTTTTGTGTGTGTGTGTGTGTGTGTGTGTGTGTGTGTCTGTGTGTGTGTGCGTGTGTGTGTGTGGGGCGGGGGTCTTTTCAGGCAACGTATTGAATGCAATGTATTCTGTGGCAGAGCTGCAGAATAATTGAACAAAATTTCTTATTGAAACTTTGCAATAGATTCCGTGCTGCATTAGTTTACACGAGAGTGCAAACAATGTCACACAGAGAGCTTTTTTTCCTTTTGTTATGCGTCTGTCTAAGTGTGAGTTTTGTCAAGAGCCAAGGTTCCCCCCAGGATGCCTTTATACTACAGTACATGGAGAGGAGACTGACTCAGATAGAGGTAAGTGTGGGATAGTTCTTAATTTAAATATCATGTTTATAAGGCATGTCTGTATCCATTCTTCGACCCGCTTATCCTTACAAAGGTCACGGGCATGCTGGAGTCTCTCCCATCAGTCTTTGAGCGAGATGCAGGGTTACACCCTGAACTGGCCGCCAGCCAACCACAGGGCATAAACAATCAAACAACAAATTCATATCTACAGACAACCTGGAGTGTTAGTTAAACTACCATGCATGTTTTGCTTTTGGAATATGGGAGAAATCCGAAGTAACCTGGAGAAAACCCACGCAGCTACAGTTAGAACATGCAAACTCTACACATGAAGGCCGGAGTCCGGATTTCAAGCGACAACCTCTGCACTGTGAGACAGATGTGCTAACCAGTCGTCCACAGTGCTGCCCAAATGGGTTTGATGATGTTGCCAAATTTGCCTAGCTAGACTGTGATAGGTCGAGAGGCTCAGGCTGGATTTCTGTTGGTGGTACGTAGTTTTCAAATTGACAACAGAAGGTAGAGTTTCATTTCACTGGTATCTTCTGAAAGGTGACATCCCATGGCATTATTGTGTGAATTTTGAAAGCAACATTACAATTCGGGTAGCCCTTCCATTAAAGAAAGAACAATCTACAATGGCCTGTAAAAATTACAGAATGGCCGTGGATAATGACATTTTAAATAAATCAATCAATACCGTATTTTCCCCACTATAAGGCGCTCCACAGTCTAAGGTGCGGTTTCAATGAATGGCCTTTTTTAAAACAGTTTTCATATATAGGGTGCACCGCATTATAAGGCGCATAGAATAGAAGCTATAATAGTGGCTGTGGTTGCGTTATGCATCCACTAGATGAAGCTACGCTGAAGGGAATACAACACAATACAGATTTATTTATATCGAGCTTTCACAACTGCTGCAGCTGTTACAAAGCGCTTTACAGAACATTTAAAATACTATGTCCAAGAAATCAGAATATTGATCCATATATAAGGTACATCAGATTTTAAGGAGCACGGTCACAATTTGAGCAAATGGAAGGCTTTTAGATTCGCCTTATAGTGTGGAAAATAAAATAAATAGAATGAAGGCATTGATACTCTGGATTGTAATGACTGTGCATTTATATTGTACTTTAAAAGTAATGCATTTAAAAAAAATCATTCTAACTCGAGAAAACCAAAAATGTATTTTCAATTGTGGTCCAATGGAAATCTATAACTCGCAATGAGGTTTGTTCACATATCAGCAGGTATTTTGTAAATAAGATTTAGGTCGAGGTTTGTAAAAAGCCACTTGAGAATCGTCCAATGTTTTGTTCAAAGCCAAGATTTTGGCGTTTCAGCTGTGTGTTTTGGGTGATTATAATCTTGGAGGGCCGATTTAACGTGTGACTAGTGGGCAACACATTTCGCTCCAGAAAGCTTTTGTAGTCTTCTGACTTCATTTTAGACAGCACAGATTCAAGACAAAAAAAAAAAAAAAAAGATAAGTTCGCCTCCTCAATGATCAAACAGTCAGGAATGTGCAGTTTTTCTTTTGATAAAAAAATAATGTGACTTGCTAAAATGCTCCACCATTGTCATAAAGACATTCTTCCAGAAGCTCTCTGGCTTGTTGTGTATTTTGCACACACCCCTCAACAGAGTTCTCTTGAAATTGGCTGGCTTTTAAATTTTTTTTTAATTGTCTCACTAATTTGTTTCTGTCCGATTATTAATTGTTTTACTACGTTAAAATAACAATTGTAAAAATGAACAAAAGCTAAACCAACAAAGCTATAGTGTTAGCAAGATATTTGCATGGTACTTTGTGTACTCTATGTATAGTAGTTTTAAGTCCCCCTCTTAAAATGATGGCCTCAGTCATATTTTGATAAAATAGATATATTTTTGTTTGGAACATCTTCATGATGCCGAGGGCCCTCTGCTAAAATCAGCGCAACAATTCAATTCTACACCTTGAATGAAATGATTCCTAAAATTAATGTCATCAGTATTTGCTTCAGTTTTTCATGTTTTCTGAAAAATGTTTAAAAAATGACTTCAGCCATTATTTTCAGAAGGTAACGATGAGTGTGTATGTGTGTCAGTGGGAAAAGTAAATACATTTCCATGGCTTAAAGGCTTATGGAGAGTACATCTTTGCGAAATAACAAGGTTAAAAAGCATTGAATCTGTCCTGAATATTTTGTGCTGAAAAGTTGGTTATAACCTTCCCTATTCAAACACAGATTTTATAAAAAGGCTTTGAGCCGTAAGAGCTCCTCGAAGCTGAGCAACTGCATTCAAACAAGAATGGGGGTTTTTGCCTCCATTTCCGCATTTCTGCTTGTAAAAGCAACAGTTTGGCGAGGGCTAGTTCATGATTTGATTGAATCATGCCAATTGTTGTGATTGACCTACTTTATTCCTTAAAGAGATGGTGCTTTTTCATGTCAGAGTTAAAGTTGCCTGATGGCAAACCCGTATTTATTTTTTCAAAAGTTCCTCTTTGTAATCGATGTCAGGAACGTCTGAGTCAATGTGAGCAAAACACCGTGACCATAACCCAGAAGACCTATGATGTTTCCTCAGAAATGAGAGGTCATCAGTCCACCTTGAATGTTATGAGGTACGACTTACTGCTGAATAATTGCCTTTATGATGAAGGACTCGTACGTATTTGGTACCAAGAAACAAGAAGCGCCCGCAATGAGAAGTGATTTCCCCTTCAGATCAGAGGTGAGGAGCCAGCTGGACAGCATCTCTGCGCGTGTCGAGCGTGTGGAGAGAGAGATGGAATATCTCGAAAACAAGATGCCTGCCAATTCTGACATTGAGATGGAGGAGGCACTGCTGGAACAACAGATAAAAGCAGCAGAACTGGATCAGCTCAAGAGAAAGGCTAAAATCAAAGTGGAAAATGGTATGGTCATACTGGAACATGATGGAAGACTATTTACAGGATGTAATGTACATGTAGACCAAGAAAAATACAAGAAAAGGGCCAATTCAAGTAAGAATGCAACACAAGAGCTCAATTCAAACATATTCTCTGTGTTCTACTGTCATTTCTAGATTGCAATGTAGCCTTGAGTCAAATTAAGTCGCTCAAAATGGTGAAGAAGATGGGGGATAACGCGGGCTCCTGGTTCAAGGACCCTGCTGCTGGAGCAGCCAAGGTATGTACCAATGTTTTGCAGCTGGCAGTAATCGCGAGTCATTTGTTGTCCTCATTATCGTCTCGGCATTGAAGGGACGATGGCTCATGTGATCGCCACAGAGCAACAGTACAACGCTATTTATCAGGATGAGAGAAAAATGATTAGTTTGACCATGGGACTGTTCACTTGCATTAAGTCTGATTATCCTTCAAGGTCTACCTGCTGAGTGGAATTCGTAACGACACTCTACTGGAATACGCATCCCTCCAAAGCTTCTCGGAGAAAATCGCCGTACCCCCGTTCAAAGTGGTCAGGCTGCCTTTTTCATGGCAGGGAACAGGTCACTTGGTCTACAATGGATTCCTCTACTACCACAAAGCAGACACACCCAACAAGATACTAAAAGTGTGTAAATGATATCCCGCCTCACACACATTAGGATGTGTTGTTCTTTCTGTAGATTTGTAAAATAGTCAAAGTCCTGCAGCGGCCCTGCAGAGGGAGTGGATACTTTGGCAACAGAGGTCATTTCTTATTCCTGATTCATTTTAAAGTTGCAGTGGATTGCGTAATGTGGCTCTTGGCTGGAGACTGAGTGCACTACAAGTGAACCTGGTCATTGGGGAGGATTATTTTTCCGTTTTTCTTTGCTGTCCAGTGTTATTTGAGGCCAGTAAGTGAAATTTTCTAAAGCTAATTTCTGACTTGAAAGCACCTCAGAGTGCACCTTCCGTCATTCCATATTTAAGTGCTCTAGGGGAGGGGTCCCCAACCGTTTTTGCCCCACGGACCGGTTTATGTCAGATAATATTTTCAGGGACCGGCATTTAAAATGTGGCGGATTAATACAACAAAATAATATGGTATGAGCTGCATGATTCGAAATATAATAATAAACACAAGGAGCGTCTAATCTGGCCGCAACACTGATCGCTATGGTAATGTTTAATGGCTTCAAAATACGATACAACGCAAATTCAAAGTGCATGAAAATGACGACTCACCACAGCCCCGAGCTTGATTTTCTGCAACTAGACGGTCCCATCTCGGGGTAATAGGAGACAATTACACCTCAAGTGTGAGGTGTAATTGTCAGTCTACTTCGTAATTTTGTTTTAGTCGCCGTTGCTGCAGAAACCCCCCACCTCACACAGATAGGATGTCGGAAATAGCAACAGTGCTATTGTGGTGATCTCAGAGTATTCAGCCATAACTTTAATTCAGTTGTCTCGAACGTACTTTTAAGGCCGCCGTCATTTGCGATCTCCAGCAGTTTTTTTACTCATTTTGCGACCTCCAACGTTTTCTTTTTAGCGTAGTCGGTCACGTGATGGAGAAGCGTGGCTTGACGTGAGTCAAGCGTGACACAGACGGATGTAACAGAGAATCCGGTAATTTTTCAAAATAAAACATCTTTCGTATTCCAAAATGAATAAACGGAATTAAGGCAAGTTCTTTCTGTGCGGCCCGGTACCAAATGCCCTGCGGACCGGTACCGGTCCGCGGACCGGCAGTTGGGGACCCCTGCTCTAGGGCACAACTGAACACCAAAGACAGTCTGGGAGGAATGCATCCAAAACACCAGTCCCACATAGCATACCAGCTTTGGTGATATAAAATGAAGATTAAATGAAAAGAAAAAGTTTTTTTTTAATTTATTTAAAATTTAAGTATTTTTGTCTTTCTACTCTGATTGAAACATTCTGTGTCGAGAGAGGTTGCTGTCCTTCTCTTTTAATTCATTTTGTTCTACCATACAATGGTCATGGTCATAAGTTCAAAAAAAAAAAGAAAAACAGTGGGATTCAGAACAAAATGACTATGAAACAGAAGGGTCAAATAATTAGAATAAAAATTGTGAACCCAACAAATATATTGTCTTGAGACAACCAGACAATCAAGACAATTGACACAGGGACTGTGACCGGGGCAAAACTATGATCAAGCTTTGCCATTACAGTTGAAAGGCATAAATTATGTACACTCTGAGAAAATATTGCATCACCCAATTGATGCATGTTTCAAAAGCAAATGCAGTACAGGATTCTCCTATTTACGATTTATGTTAAAACTCAAACTTCCTCCATTTGTCTTTCAGGTTGACCTGTCAAACGGCACAGTGGTGGACAGCACCCTTCTTCCAGGTGCTGGGCGCCTCCCAGTGTACAGCTTGAATACCAACACCTACTTGGACATGGCAGTAGATGAACTCGGTCTTTGGGTCATTCATGCTGACCCAGAATATGGAGGAAACTTGGTGCTAACCAAATTGGATAAAGGTAGAGTGCTAATGTACTTTGGATGTATTGTACACCCTCAAATAAGAGCTTCTACACATAATGCTTCAACTACCGTATTTCCCACACTATAAGGCGCACCTAAAAGCATTTAATTTTCTCAAAAGCCAACAGTGCATCTTATAATGCAATGCACCTTATATATGGATCAATATTCAGATTTCTTGGATGTAGTATTTTAAATATTCTGTAAAG
>CAAKHF010020770.1:0-13365 GCA_901007745.1 Hippocampus kuda
TGAAGTCTGTATTCTGCTCATATTTAGTCATGCTGTATAACCTTCCCATGCCCACAGCGTAGCTTGGCGTCCTTGTAACAATCATCTCCTAGAATTGGAATACTCTTGTATTATTCCTCTCTTCTTAGTTAGGTTTGATGGTTAAGGTGTTATTCCTCTCTGTTAGTTGTGTTTGTTCAGACACTTGAAAGAAACAATGTAGAATGCTGTTGAAGGTATTTCCTGCTCACTGTGTATACAATCATCTTTAGTGCCCCTCGACCCCCACCACTTTTAGGGCCCCCCTCCACAGGACATGTTTAACGTCAAAAGAGGAACTGTTATCTCAACTATCTGTGTTCCTGCCATCATACCAAATGGGTGGGTAGTGGTGGTTTGGTCTCACCTCACCGCTCCCAACTTCTTCCAGCCACACCGGGTGATGACATGTTACTTTCTTTGTTTCTGGGATTTGCATGAGAGGCGTACCTCCCCGCCTCTCATTATCATATTGTCTCTATATAATCTCATGAATGTGTTTCTTCTACGCTTCCTGATTCAAATCTGGACCCCTCAGGAGCCCGAATCGATTCGTAAACTGCAGAAATATAAATTAAACCCTTCAAAGTAACTGTTCATCGCCTCCAGCCTTTATTTGGATTACCAACATTCTCCTCGTCCGAAATTCAACGAACACGCGGGGAAGAGTAGGCCGCTCTGACCCCAACAGTCCCAAGAGAACACTTCATCTATGTTGAGACATTATAGGGCCCTGCATGAAAATAAGGAGACAACTCAAATAGAAGCACGCCCAGGTAAGCCATTTTAACATGCAATGAAAAAAACAACATAGCTGAAAAAGAGCTGCACAAACTAGCAAAAAAACTTTTTTACCCTGCCTCATCTGTCCCTTGCAAAAGACTATTTTCAAAAGCAGGAGAAATCCTATTTTAAAAAAAAAAAAACGTTTAAAGCCAAAAACATTGGAAATGCTAGTTTTCCTCAATAAAAATGAATGAAAGGTGTGTCTTGTTCCTTGGTTATATGTCAATTTCTAAAATAAAATAATCATTCTTGCAAGTAACACACACATATTCATTCACATCACAACTCCCTGCCCTTTTGACCCCATCAAATCCATGGTATCATTTTAATCACTCTGTCTGTCATGACATTTATTTTCCACATGAAGGCGCAATAGAACAAATGAAGCCTCATGATGCTTCGGCCCAGGAGCGAACCAGTTGGATGGTAAGCCTCATTGCTTCATGATGCTTCAGTTTACCATCACTGGTGATTAGTGATGAGACGAAATGGGCCGAGGCTCTGAAGCTTGTGTCAAGTAATGGGCCGGGGGTTTCCACGAAGCTTGTATCATTTCGGCAAAACCCGGAAATGGTGATGTGTGAAGCTTCGCCGGCCAGCTGAATCACATGCAAACGCTTTGTGAGTGGTCCGGCGGTTGGCGCGCATTGCAAACACAGTACAGACTACGGTATAAATAGGTTGCAAAACGCAATGGCGATCGCCTGTTATCTCACATTTTGTGGATTTCGGGCTCCTGTACTTGTTACACCTGTGCGCAACAGTGCAATCTTTTTTCGAGCCTTGTCCGTTGCTTGCAATGGAACCTGCGTGAAAAAGGCAATCCTCCCCTGTATGGAAACATTTTGATTTGATTGCTTCCAATAAGGTAAGGGAGAAAAACTACATTAATTGATTAAACAATGCAGCTTTTCACTTGTTCTTGTGTCTAACTATTGTTATTTCACAGGTGAAGTGCCTTTTGTGTGCAAGGGAACTTGTATACAACAATAACACCTCATCTATGTTCAGGCATTATCGAGCCTTGCATGAGAGCAAGTAGAGCCATGAACCTGGGCCATATCTACCCAAATTTGTATAAACTGGCACTCACATTTCTCTGCACCCCAGCTTCATCTGTGCCTTGTGAAAGAATATTTTCTCAAGGTGGTGAAATATTGTTCAAAAAAAGAAACCGTTTAAAGCCAGCCACTGTGGGAAAGCTATTAATTCTAAATAAAAATGAATAACAAATTATCCTTAGCACCTGTATTTTGTTCACATACTAAATTACTAACACAAGCACATTCATATCTTTGTCTTAAGCAAACAGCCATTGAATTCTTAACACTGTTGACCTCTTGGGCTTCTAGACCACTTGATGGCGCCATAGAGTATAATGCACCATGAAGCTTTGCTACATGTGCAAACCAATTGGCTGCAAAGCATCATTGCTTCATGAAGCTTCATTTGGCCATCACTAGTGTCAAGCTTTCCATCCTCTCGATCCGTATAGAATGACATCGTCACACAATGTACACAGAGCTTATGTCAGAAATAACACCAGATCCTATAAAAAAAAAAAAATTCTCAACGGATTTGGAAAAATATAAAAAAAGGTCCAGATTAGATTATTGGTCCAAAACTAATGCAGCCGTGAGTCACTGATAACGTGGTTCACACACCAGCCTTGTGTGCAGCTAGCGTGGGATCAGTTCCCACTCGGTCACTGTGTGAATGTTCGTTTGTCTCTATATGTGCACTGCAACTGACCGGAGAACAGTTCAGGGTGTAGTCTGCCTTCCGCCCGAAGTCGACTGTCGATCGGCTCCAGCAACCCCCCGCGACGCTCCTCAGGATAACCGGTGTTGAAAATAGATGGATAATGCTGCCATTTGGATGGCCAAATGGCAGATTTTAAAAGGTAGAAAATCTGAAAGGATGACCTGTAGACTTTCTCGTGTTAAACGGAATCATGACCTGTTCTTTTGTGTAAACAGCTGGAAATGTGTGCTTCTGATGACTACGCTTATCAGGACAGAGCAACAAGAAACAATCAAGTTTCTCGTGCCAGAATTTGGATTTTGTCAAACGCACAAAACAGGAAAGCGCTCATCAGTAGTTTATGAGAGCATCAGCACAAGGGAAAAAAAAAATTAAGCACACGAGAGCATGTGGCCAAATTCTTTATTATTTTTTAAAGATTCAGAGACATGAGCTCTAACGGTAACGGTGCAGTTGCAGGGTATTGCGCCGCTTCCAGGCTGCACGACGGGATCCTCCAATGGTCTGGTGGAACTTGTGACCCTTGCCCAGCCCACGGCTCTTCTTTCCTGCAGAGGTTAGGCCACGCATCTCTCTGTGCTTGTGCACAGGCTTTGTGATCCATTGGGTGTCTGGGTTGCGCCTAATTGTCTTATGGAATGGGTCTATCAAAATCACCTCAAAGAACTTGTAGGTGGAGTCCTCGCCCACCCAGTAGGAGTTGAGCACCCTCAGGCCACCACAGTGACGGCCGGCACGGCCCTGCAACAAACATAAGAAGTTGGTTGAGTCTTCCTTACGGGTCACAATCCACCTCCCAAAAAAAAAATCGATCAACCACGACTCAGGAATAGGTTTGGGCCAATTGCCACTGGAGCAATTATTCTTCCAAGGTCATCTTCTGATCTATTTGAAATGTGAAACAAATTCATTATTTTAGGAAGTTAGATCAGATTTATGACAGACTCTACTCATGAGTAGTATTTTCTTTTGCTGTCCTGTGGAGTTTTTTTGTGCTTTTTTTGGTACATTTTGTTGGTGCTTGTTTTTTAATGTTTCAGGTTGGAGTTTTGGTCAAAATGTATTCCTTCCACAAAAGTAGAGAGAAGTCCTTAAAATCAGATATTATATACTTGACGTGAAGTTCTGTAATAAAAACATAATTTCCCCAAATAACATACAAAAAAAATAATTCCAATGACATTTGGACGTCGAGTTAAACAAAAACAATACGATTTGCAGGTCATTTTCAACCGATATTTAAATTAATACACTACAAAGACAAGATATTGTGACTGTTTGTAGAAACTAATTAACGACTTCGAATTTTATGGCTGATCCAAAAAAGCAGGGACAGGGTCATGTTCTCTGCATTATATCACCCTTCCTTTTAACATTGAAGAAACATTTGAGAACCGAGGATGCTAATTGTGAACTGTAGGACTCTGAGAACCATTTTGACGATTTTCAAACTTTGATGCTCTTATTCTGCATATATATATATTTTTTATCTCCTGGCCTATTGACTTTTCCTACTTCTGTTTCTATTTCATCCCCATGATGCAATTTTACAAATCGTCATTAATTTCACTATGGCATGCTAGTCAATTTGACGGCTCTACTTCATCTTGCGCACATTCCAAAGCAACTAGCGGCAACATTAAGAAACGCCGCTCGTCAACGTGGTCTATGAAATACATTCTTAAAGAGCAGAGGAGGCGTTACATCTGCTTCAAAATATTGACACACACACGGCCTTTTATTGTGGCTGACCTAAGGCACACCTGTGCAATAATCACACTGTCAAATCAGCATCTCTATGTGTCACACCTCTGAGGCGGGATGGATTATCTCAACAAAGAAGAAACATTTGAGGGAAATGGTGTTTTATATACCGTATTTTCCAGATTATAAATTGCAGTTTGTTCCCCATAATTTGCCCGGGGTGCGACTTAATCCTATGGAGCGACTTGCAACCCATATTGTTTTGTGTTTTTGTTATTGTAAAGTGTCCTTGGGTGTCTTGAAAGGCGCTTATAAATAAAATTATGATTATTAAATGAACACATTTTTTCATCTCACGTGTTATTCTCTCAATAAACCGCAGGGGGCGCGCTAGGCCTGTGTTGATACTTTCCACATTGGCGGTAACTGATAAAAACAGCTGCCTATGAGTCTGAAATAAGCGAACGAGAAGAGGAAGTGCCGCATCTTCTACCTCCGGAGTTCGCAGTTCTTTAAAAAGTGCCAGAGGATGAAGATTTCGTTGATTTAGTGATTTGGAATGACACCGAGGCTGTAGTAAACTTGCTCGCAATTTTGTCATGCAATAGTTATCTGAATAACTAATATGTTACGTGAACGTACCAGGCACATTCTCAGTTCGGTGTTTATGAGTCATGTGACATTAGCATATCGTACACTTAGCCTGTTCTCTATTGTTAGTTGCCTTTCAAGATGACATGTCTGTTCTTGGTGTTGGAATTTATCAAATAAATTTCCCCCCCAAAATGCGACTTATAGATGCTTTTTTTCCTTCTTCATGATGCATTTCATGGCCGGTGCGACTTGTACTCAGGGGACACTTATAGTCCGGTAAATACGGTATGTAGAAAAAGTGGGAGATCTTTTGAGTCCAGCTCATGAAAAAAGGAAGCAAAAAAAAAAAAGTGTTTCACATTTTTGTTCGACATAAATCAGAGTCTCCAGGAATAAGGTCGGCAAATCAATAAATCTTGGATCACATTTGAGTGTCGGTCTGCATTCGGGGCACGTACCTCAGCAGTGGCTTGTAAACTGCGGGCAAACTTGATCTGGTTAACACCGTGGTGCACAGGCTTTCCATACGTGGCACCTTTGGGCACAGGGCGTTTGCGGCCACCACGGCGCACGCGGATACGGTAAATGACATAACCTGTTTGAATGAAACGCAATCGGTTACATTGTGTCGTGCCTAAATCCTAAACACCTTGAAATGTTACATACACATTAAATTAAATGTCAGTCCACAAACGCAAATGCATTAAAGTCGTTTGAATGAGCATGGACAGAGTCAAATCACAGCACTGACATACCCCCCCCCAAAAAAAAAACCAAAAAAAGATAAATACAATGGCATCACAAATCAATGAACTCCACAGAGGACATACTTCAAGACAAGATGTCCAATGTATGTCATTTACCTTGTTTAGCCTTGTAACCCAGCCTACGAGCTTTATCGGGTCTGGTGGGTCTGGGTGCGCGGTGAAGGTTTGACAGTTGGCGGTACTGCCAGCAGCGCACACGAAGCAAGAAGCGCATCACATCTGACTGCTTCTTGCGCCACAACTCCTGCATATAGCGATATGCCCCCATGTTTTATCTGCGAAAAAAAAATCATGTAAGAAAGAAATGAGTTTGAATTCAAGAGTGTACCACAGCTTCCTTCTTATTTTTATGATTATAATTCAACCTTGCTGCACAATTGACCGGCCCTTGTACTGACAGAACGATTGCATCAATTCATCAACGAACTCGACGAACAATATTTTCAGACGTGTGTGTGTGTGAGACAATGGACTTGTTTCCGTCATTATTCGTTTACGCAAGTCTGATTGCGCTCATCTCAGAAAACTGCACTCAGGCTGGTTATAAATGTTTCCCATGTCTATTTTTAGATATGTACAGTAGAATCCCGTTTCTCACCTTGATTTCATTGTGATTTTTAGGCAGTATTTCTATGTGTATTGCAGGCACGGCAGGATAACTTCCTTGACCGCCCAAAAAGTGTTGAAAGCTTGCTAGCTTTTTTTTTTTTTAGATATTAACATACCTGATTTTTGGTTATTTGGGGAGTCATGAAGACACAGTTGCATCTAATTTGTGTGATGCAGATAATAGGGTGCCAAAATTTCAACTTAATAATTTTATAATTATTATTATAATAATTATATATATTATTATAATTTAATAATTCTTCCTTTCATAACTTTGCTGCTGTGAATTGGGAATTTCTCCATTGTGAGACTAATAAAGGTTTTCTTATTCTTATTATAGTTAAACCTTGTTGGTGCAAACCGGCGTCTGTCACAGACCATTCCACAGGGTGTCCTGTAATTCTCCATGCATAGGAAAATATTCCATACATATATATGGTTCTAAAATCGATTCCTTTACATTTCTCAACTCAACTGTATTTATAGAGCACTTTCAAACAGCCAAAAAATTGAAATCATCTATACAAAGAATATTATATCAAAAACGGTTTATGTCAAGAAACTTTATTCTTCAAGGTATGGAGACACTATGGTTGACCTGTGTTGCAGGAGTCATTTTTTCAAGTTTTTGTACCGTCATAACTTCCTTAGTTCTGAAAATGTTAACAAAACTAGAACCGTTTTGTTCCTTTAGTCATGTGCTTTTCGGTGACATTATCTTACGGAGAAAAAAAAAATTCGAATTTTGTAGTAAGTACGTTATGCTGGACGAGGATAGCGATGTCGGTTACTGGTCGGGCAAATGTTGAATGACCAAATAAAAAACCTTTAAGCATTAAGCAGATACTTTTACAAAGAATATGATATTTAGAGTAATGTACAATGAGTAATATTTAATTCTTGGAGAGCCGCTTACTTATAATATGCCGAGGCAATTTTAGCATCAACAAATGTGGTTTTTAAGTCATGAAAACAAACTCTGCGTCGGCAAATAATCAACGCTACCTCTTCACCATTCTAATGTACATACAAGGATTAACACCTGATAAAAGGATGAACATGTACAGCATGAGATTTCGATAGATTGTACTCAAAGGTATTGCATTAAGCCTCACTTACATGATGGCGTACCAGCCGGAAAGAGAGCGAGCTATTAGCAAGCATGCTATTTCAACGCGCTTCTGACGTATTTCCTTTGTTGAATTGGATTCGGTGCGTTACGCCACCTACTGGACTGGAGTCTGGCTCAGCAGAAGAAGAAGAAGAAGAAGAAGAAAAAGAAGAAAAACCTTTATTTGTCTCACAATAGAGAAATTCGCAATTTACAGCAGCAAAAATTATGATAAATAATAATAATAATAATAATAATAATAATAATACATTTTATTTATAAGCGCCTTTCAAGACACCCAAGGACACTTTACAATAACAAAAAACACAAAACAAGAGAAAGAAAATGGACTGTACAGAGTAGAGTCCAGAGTGAAATATATATATATATATATATATATATATATATATATATATATATATATATATATATATATATATATATATATATATATATATATATATATATATATATATATATATATATATATATATATATATATATATATATATATATATATATATATATTAAAAGCTATGTTGGACAGTCCCTCCCACCCCCTCCAGCCCGCCCTGACAGCACTCGGTAGCTCCTTCAGTCAGAGACTGTTACACCCACGTTGCAAGACGGAGAGATACCGCCGTTCGTTCCTACCGACTGCTGTCAGGCTGCTGAATAAAAAAAAAAAAAGAATAAACAAATAATAAATTTATTTAAATGATATGACAACAAATGTGAATTTGAATAGTACGGGGACTATTGTATAATATTGCACTTAATTGAACTTATTGACCTTATTCATGTTTGTATTTATATTGCACTTAATTGAACTGTGTTTTCTTTTCTCTTAAACTTTCTCTTCTTTCTACCTACAATCTTGCTGCTGAAGGCTGTAAATTTCCCCAGTGTGGGACAAATAAAGGATTATCTTATCTTATATATATATATATATATATATATATATATATATATATATATATATATATATATATATATATATATATATATATATATATATATATATATATATATATATATATATATATATGCATATGCAAAGTGCCTATGCTATTTACAATGGGTGAGTCCAGGTTTTCACATGTGTTTGTATTAATGAGGCAGACGATCGGGGAGTCATTAGAGAACTTCTGAAGGTGGCAGGTTGAAGGGATGTGGAAGACCAGAAAATAAGATTTAAAAATGCTTCCATTAAAAAAGGCGAGAGATGTCCAATGTCATAATCATTTTATTACAGTTGTTTTTTTTTTAACATGTAATGAATAAATACACAAAAACAGGATTGAACAGTGGCCCGGGAGCCTCTCCCCATTGAATTTGCAGGCTACACCCTGAACTGGTCGCCAGTCGGTCACAGGGCACATCCATCAGTGTCGGCGCCGAGTAGACACGTACAACGCGGCCGGCGATGCGCCGAAAGGTTCACTCCTCTACGCTCAACCAAAGAATGCCAGGAAGTATTTCATAAAGTTTATTCATTTGGCTTGGCGGCGGGCAGATGTCGCGCGCTTCCAGGACAGGACTTGATATAGCGCGTGTGAAGACGCGTTTGGAGTGGGTGACGCAAGACGTTTTTTGGAGGGGGGGGGGTAAAAAATGTAGGATCCAAAAAAATGCCCTCTGAAAAAGTGCAGGGGAAAGGTGCCCAAGTTTTCCTTCCGTAAATTACGCTTATAAAGGATGTATCATAATCTCGATTGGCAATTGCAACCTCTCTCCTGATACCCACGCCAGTCCGGTAGATGGCGATAATGCATCTGAAAGCAGTGGTTGCCAACCTCCATTCAACCCAGAAAAGAACGCGTGTGTCTTCGAAAACCGCGTTTGATTTAAGTACTTTGCTTTGTGGGCTATTTTTATTCTGCTATTTCCCTGGATTGGTTGCGTATTACTCTACTGTATGAAACATGGAGACAATTTTAGAGCAGCAACGTCGCTCTCATGAAGAAAAGGAGAGGCTAATGGATGCTAAAACCAAAGAGGTGTTACATAAAAAGTCGACGGTGAGTGTTACGCTATAATTAGCATTACTGTATAGCTAACAAAGCCGTTCAAATGAATAACATTGTTGTTGACTTGAATGCTAATGTATTGTGTCAACAGTTGCGAGAGCAGATCAATTCGGATCACAGGACAAGATCCATGTTGGACGTAAGTTTCTTAAAATGTATTCATTCGCGGTGGTTATTTTGCCTTTGCCGGCAACTCGCAACAAGCGTAATTTAGCCGTAACTCGCGTGAGAACTACAAGTACACCGGTTAGTGTGCCAGCTCGTAGGTTACACTCTTGAACTTTTCTTCATTACACCTCCAACCTATTTTTTAAGTTAAATTGTCTCTATTTTTATTATTAAACTCCTACATTACCCTAACTATATCCGTTTATTTTGTCGGGCCCAAATAATTTTGCTGATTCTTTTTATTTCACGAGCTACAGCAAAGTTGTTCATTTGCTTAACTAGTTAATATTTCAATACATATATTAAATTGAACGGCTCGTTTTACAACTCCCAACTGGCTGCAAGAAATTGTAAACATAAAAAGGTACAGCGCAGGATTCAAACTTGTGACAGCAAAGAATAAAACATCACCGAAATAAGCAGGCATTCAAGGCAGAAAAAATGCCTTGATCATCTGTATATTGTTATAAAACACAACTCTACTGCCCCTATGTATGTCTGCTGATATTTCTCAGCAGTGCAGTATTGCCTGTCTTTTGTACACATAGTTCACTGAAATGACCACGAGCTTTACACCTTTACCATTTGTTAATCCTGTCATCATTTATTGTCTGATTTGCACTGATTGTCATTTCTTTTTTGTAGCGGTATATGGAAGTGAGTGCCAATCTCAGAGACTCTTACGAAGACAAAGATGGGTGAGTCCTTGTTTTCCGAGTTTTAAGAAACATAACTACTTTAATCAAAGAGAGAGTGATTTGCATATCAGGCACAACACTTAATCTTTTTTTTCTGCCAACACACCACAAACACTCACTGGCTAACAATGTTATTTACACCAATTACAAAAAAATGTAACTTTATTGTTAGATGGAATGAATATATCGGCTCTATTAGTGGCAGTCTTCCCTACAAACAATTTAAGTAGCACATCACATGTTGAAACGGGCTGTTCACTGATGTGTGAAACATTTTGTATTCTAGCAATAACGTTAAACAGCCCAGGGATTTTTGTTGTTAACTTTTGCTTTAAAGGGACACTTGGACAGACTGATCATTGGCGCTTATGTAATAAATATGCGCGTAAAAATTACACCAGAACTAAAATTCACTCCCTGAAAAGTAATTTAAGGCCTTTTTTCAGGATGAGATTCACAACAAATTGACACGCCCTCTTTTTGAGTTTGGCTTGTTATTTTGTCAGTCTCAGCTGTCTACGTCACATGCATCTAAGATCAAACCACCCTGTATTACTGGTAATACGCACCAACTGAATATTCTTGCCTTCTTTCGCCATGACAGTCGCGTCACAAAACAATTTGGACTCATTGCCGTATTTGTGTCCTCTGTCACGTGGCATTTACTGGAGAGAAAGAAAGTCCTGGTAGCCCTATTTGCCATTGTGCAGTGTTTGGAAGAGTTATTTGAAATCGAGCTTTCAGAATAAAATCCCAAATCCCCCACAAAATATATATAATTTCTGATATGGATACATTTTTACTCTTTCAATGCAAATGACAATGATAATATGAAAAATAGTAACCCCAATATTTAGCATTTTGGCAATCGTCGACATCAGCCTTTTTTTTTTGTGACACCATATAAACACAAGCGGCACTTCTGCTCGCAGCAGTAAGCTACTTTGCTTTGAGGCTCTGCCATTGTCACAATGCAGAGCTAATTTGCAATGTGAATCGCATGGCTACAGAGAGAAATTTAACCACTTGGAATAAAATTGCTGATAATATTTATAGGGAAATAGTGTTGCAAGTAAGAAATGAGTGAATGGCAGCGTGTTCGTGTCTGTGTGAAAGCCACGTGTCATGAAAAGCTCAACTCTGCTTTATTTCTAGAGCACTTTGAAACAATCGTGTTGATGAGACGTTCATTTTTTTCGGGCTAGTTGCTGCGTCGCCGAAAATATCTTCAACATGTTGTAGATCACAAAAGCTGTGTTTAAAAAAACAAAAACAAAAACATGCCCAAAGGCATTAAAACAAAGTCAAGCGGTGGGATTTCTTCTTTTTCAAAATGTTGACACAATTTTCATTATTTATTTATTTTTTGCAAATGAATATGGGCCTCATATCAGTTAGCGCCCCGTTTCACTGCTATTAATTCGTATCGGCAATTTGGAAAAAATAAAGCATATTGGTCTGTCACTTATTAGAAACTCTCAGATGGCCCTGTAACCACGAACCTTCACCGATTTTAATCAAAAACATTTCAAACGCGCTGCAATGCAACATCAAATATATTCCCTTTCAGCTTAATATGTAACAGCTGAATATAACATGAATGATAGATAGCACACACACAAGAAATCTACTTCAGTGTTCGGTGTGAAGTAAATCCAGACGGTACATAAAAAAAAAAGTGTTTTAGAACATTGCATGACCATATTTATAATTTCAAAATGAGCAGTGTGTAAAATAAGCAGAGCTTGTTGTAAAAATGTTGAAGTACCCAGCGCCTCACCTTTCAAGATATCCTTTACGCATGATTAATCAGTTGGGTGCTGTTTTCTGTGGCAACATGCGTCTTCGCCTTGATAGCCACCATCTTTTTGCGGCTTAATACAAAAATCATGCAATGCGATCTATTGTATGGGGAGCCCCAAAACATGACCCAGGCTGGCATTGTTCATATGGCGGGAGTCCACACATCACATCGCCATGTCATGCATCAACACATACACAACCATTGTCATGTGCGGGGATGAGAGCTCACCTTTTTTTTTTCCCCCAAGCCACACAACACATCCATTTACATCAGGGGTGCCCAAATTGAGCTGAGCGCTAACAACTTCCGGTGATGCAGTCGCACGTCACCGTAGGTTAAAGATGACCTGCTTTATTTTATTTTATTTTTTAAATACTTTTTGTGAAAGTGAAACCGAATGATTAGGGTGCAGTGTGCACGAACACAAAAAATATATTACTAACATGCAGACACAAATGTTTTTTTTCCCCCTCTATACCTCTCGGATCAACTTGGGACCAGTCCGCGATCTACTGGTCGATCGCGATCAACATAATGGGCACACCTGATCTACATTCTTAACCGCTTATCCTAACTATCCTAAATCCATGCGTGCACAAATCATCATGTAGCATTAAAGCGCAATGAGAATTGCATTATTTTAATTTATTGCTGACTTTTGGGGCAGCACAGTGGTTGACTGGTTAGCCCCTTGTGCCTCATAGCTTTTCAGAAAATGGAAGACTTTTTGGTGCGCCCTCTAGTGCGGACAATATGGTACACGCATCTCAGACGGGCTTCCACAAGGACAGACTGACATGACTCCATCTTTTTTGAAGTGGTGAGTTCGATAATCATGCTCTGTATATCACTGGCAGAATGAGGAGGGATGAGCTTGTTGCCATCTCGGGGCCCAATGAATTTGTAGAGTTCTACAGCCGACTTAAACAGATAAAGGAGTTTCACAGGAAGCACCCAAATGAAGTAAGTGATCCATTATTGTAGCCTGTCAATTTAGGTTACATTTGAAGCTTTTTTATTTTTTAATGCTATGCAATGTTTGTATCCCTGTAGATTTCCATTCCAATGTCTGCAGAGTTCGAAGAGCTCATGAGAGCCAGAGACAACCCTAGTGATGAGGCTCAGAGTAAGTCTTGCCATCTATAGTGTAGTAATTCTCTCTCTCTCTGTCTCTCTCTCGCTCTCTCGCTCTCTCTCTCTCTCTCTCTCTCTCTCGCTTCAATTTGGGAAATCGGGTCATTATTTCGTGTCGTTATTTTGTGTATGGACCTAAACAAACAAACTGCTGCAGACCTCGTGGAATTCACGGATG